>JABUQX010073701.1:0-12324 GCA_015478945.1 Trachelipus rathkii | reverse complement strand
GTCGTTGGAGTTTGAATCGGCAACTTCGGTAACTTTTCGTGGTATAGAATCTAAGACAGATTTTGAGACCTTTTGGAATCTGAAATGGAACCGGAATATCCCAACTCCATATAACCGGTTCTACAGACCTGATAATTTATCAGGTATGCGGAGCGTAATTTATTTATTTTATTGTTTTTTTTTTGTATGCCGGCCCGTCTCCGGTAGTGGCTCAACAATTTAAATTTTCATGGTCAGGCATGATGCTTGAAATTTCTTCTTTGAAGAAATAATATAAACTTTTGTTATATTCAAACTTATATTATATATTATATATATATATATTATTATAATAATATATATATTATATATATTAATATATATAATATATATTGACTATGTCCCAGCACCCCCTTCAAAAAAATAATATAGCCAATTATTTTGTTAATATTAATTTTTTTGTATTTTTTATTAACTATGATTCATAGAAAGAGATTTTACAATAGAGTATATTCTTTAATAAATAGATGTATATATTTTATATTCCCTGTAAGCTTTTATTGATATAGTATTATCTAGATATGAATATTTATTATTTATTTAACCATAGTTAATATCTATATACTCTAGATAAATAAAGTTTATAGTCCAAGTAGATGTACCTATACATGTCTATATTACTACCTATTATTTCTCTCAGCCGCAAAAATACAATAATGAAAAATTCGCTCCGAGCCTCGCAGCACTATATTTACTAACATGACAATAATTACTAAACTCATATTAATATATATATATTAAATATAATAATATAGATAATATATAATATATAATATTATATATATATATTAATATTATTATATATATATATATATATATAATATATATTATGATAAATAGTATTATAATATTATATTATAAAAGATAATTATAAGTTTAACTATATACACAAATGATTGAAAACTAACATCAAGAAAATCACAAAGATATCTATCAATATGACTACAATTAGACTTCATTCTAGAAGAAAAAATCATCAAGGTTTATTAGATCCAATCAGTGCAAATGGATGAGATTGATAATCACTCTCTCCGTTTGATAGTTGCGCATGTAGAACTAGGTGGATTGAATTAGAGTGAGCATGGTAAAAGTCAGATTTTATTAGTTGTGATATAGAGCCTTAAGTAGAGAAATTAACATTATATTTAGAGTCATGTTTGAGATCAGTTACAAGCATATGAAATATCCTATACAGCAATACCTGAAAGTGACCAAATACAAATCAAATATATTTCTTCTTATTAAAAGCTTTATTCAATAGCTTTACAGCAAAAAAGTAAATACTAATATTTTGTATTCCTATGTAATATAATTTTGATTAGGATATATGTAAGATAAAAATAAAATAATAAATAATAACTAAATTAAATAATTGGCTATTTTTTATTATTTTATTTAAGTGAAGTATAGCATATCATAATTATATATATTATTATTATATTGTAATAGAGATTATACACGCTAGGTAGGTAGGCTCATACCAGACGGGAACACAGGGTATATGGGGACTGTTCCATAACCCCTAGTTATATAGGTAAGTAGGTGATCGGATAGATTACTCCCACGCCGAACTCACAATAACCCAGAAGCAGGTAGTATAGGTTCCCTATGAAGAACCACCCTCACTAGGTATATAATAGGGAGTAGGAATGAAGTCCTCCCTACCTAGTTATTAATATAGCGTCAGTCCGAGACGATGTCGCACAACGAAAGTTAAGAATGAACTAAATAATTTGAGAAAATTTAATTATTTACCTTTTTTTTCCTGAAAAAAAAAACCCGAACAAAAAAAACTAACTCTTAGTCATCCTACTCCAAATGAGCGTCCCCGTGATTCAATATACCCCTTATGTATTAATTTACTGATTAGTATTTATAATAGTAAAAAATAAAATAAATATATAGCTATAAATAATGAGAACTAGTAAAAAGTCTTAATTTATTTATTATTACGTAATTAAACTATAATAATAAATAAAGGTCCTCTAAATATAGGCTCTCCTTATAAATCATATTAACCCTCATATAATAATATTTATAATTTATAAGCCAATAATATTTTTAATTTTGTTTTTAGAATTATATATTGATAAAATTTTATTTATTTATATACTTCATCCTTAGTTACTAAGCCTCCCAAAATATTTATATACAAGTAGTATATACCCCATATAATAAGTAGAATAATATAAATATGTAGTATATAATAATATCTTTATTTACCAGCTGTTATAGTATACTATTAATTATGGTAATAGATATTTATGCGTTATAATTGGTGAATTAGATCACAACTAAAATCATTATATCTCTATTTTCCTATCAATCAATATATATACTACCTAATGCTCTACATTTGTATTATAAGTGAATTATTCATTTACATGTTCTGCAGCACCTGCTAGTAATTGCGACAATCAGTCATACGCTGCAGAGACCTAAAAAATACACAGATAAAATTTATAAACCACTAAGAGTACGTATATTTAGATATTATTAAGATAATATGTAGTACATATCAAGATAAGTGAACCTTAATCCATCGCTAACAGCGAAAAAAGTAAAACATTTTTGAATCCTGGAAATTAATTATCTTCAGGAAATGTAGTAAAAAAATAAAAACATAAAAAAATATTATATGCTAATAATATTATAGTAATATTGATTAGAGAGCCCCTATTTTAGAGACCTTTTATTGGTTACTCGTTAAAATAAATAGACTTCATTAAATTTTGCTTTTTTTTTTTTACTAAAGAAATACCCCAAGGTATACCGCACCGTGGAACGAGTCGGGTCTCTCGGCCTTCCGGGGAAGCCCAGGGTAGGACTATTTCCCCCCCCTCGGGGAGGGTCTCCGGAACCCCCGCTCTTGGTATTTGGGTGTCGCGGGGGTCCTCCGCCCCTCCCCTACCGGGTATGGGGAAAACGTCCCCCCTGCTGTTCCCCGTCGAGCTCAGGAGCCCCCTACATGGCGCGTGTAATTACCTTACAAATAAGTATATATTATTTATATTCCCTTGCTCTAAAAAAAAAAAATAGCCAATATTATTCTTAGTGCTATCTCCATCATGTTAGAGAGAGACACTTACATACCTAATCTTAAAAAATTTTTACAAGGATTCCAAAATGTATTCCTTTTTTTTGAATAATCATATGTAGTTTTGGAGAATAATTAAATCCCAAAATAGACTTTGAGTGACATTTTGATTGTATTTTTTTTTTTATTATTTAACATTTTACTCTCACTACTTTAATTATTTTAATCCCAAGGCAATCCAGTCCCTCGGATCCTTCCACCAAAGGTGGGAAACTATGTCTCCTTTTCCCGTATTATATTGTTATAGAGGTACTTTTGACATTATTGATCACGACATACTGCTTAGTAAAATGAACAAAATGGCCAAAATAATTCAATGAAGCCATTAGAAAGATAAAAGAAATAAGTAGAAAAAATCTGTAAATAAAAAAAATAAGAATAATTAAAATTAAAACCTAAAATTTTGAACAGAAAAAGTTTAATAGATAAATTATATATAGTATCTGTGTTAGAAAAATAATAAATTTACAAGATTTATCTCCCAATTGTAAAAGTATTACATAACCTTAGCTATATATTAGTACCCCTAATCTACTACATCCTTATACACATACATTATTGTCTCTAACACTTGGAAAAAGGGAAGACATTGGCTGGAATCTTTCATTGGCTCATATAATTTATACCCGTAGGCAAACAGAATTGTTAGAAAAAAAATCAAAACTAATTACCACAGTTACTCGAGAAAAAAATTCTACCATAGAGCCTACCAGCGGGATATATTACAAGGTATACATGATTTTTGGGGAAATGCGACTTGTAAAAAATATTTAGTTAGTGAAATGTGACGAATTGAAAAACTTAGTTACAAAAAATAAGCTATTTTTTTTTTCAAGGGTCTTCCATCATGTTAGTTTATCCTCCTCTATGGGTAACGGTATTTGATCTCGTGGTGTAATAATCTCACGATCCATACGACGCCAAACGAACTCATATCCGTCCGCTTGGGCAGGAAAGCTAGTGGAAACCACCCCAATCTTCTTCCCCGCGAAATGACCCCTGCGTCCCAATTTTAATTTATTGACTTTCCTCCCTGTTTCTCAAGAAGTATGTGGAGCTAATGCTATCTACTCCTCAATTGTTTCGGACGAGCGCTGACATTCAATGGTATGTGGTAATTTGCCCGCCAACTCGCACTCAAAATTTTCTTCCTTTCAAACCGACATTCTTCTCTCTCCCTCCCCCTCATCAACAGTTTGCAATCTTCACGCCCCTTCCAATTTGTACAATCATCTTACCCCCCCCTCCACATCCCTATAGTTTCGGATATAGACGACATCAGATTAGCGAGCGAGCAGTAAAATCAGTCCCTTCAGCAGCTGTTTAAGATAAGCCACGCCTCCTTTTTTCCTGATTTTGTTACAGATAAGGCGCCATCCTTTTGAGCTGATCATTTCTTAAATCTAAATCTAGGTGCTTTATAGGTTTAAGAAAAAAACTTGGTACTTTCTAATTTAAAATTTATTAACTAATTGTTAATTCGCAATGAGCCAAGCGGTATATTTAAAGAGACAGCGGCTAGCGGGAGGATAGAATTTCGAACATGCTCCGAAAAATCGAAAGCCTCATTACTAAGAGAAATACTACGTTTCGTGCTGGGATCTAATAAATAATGGCACCTAAAGTCTATAATGAACCCGTGTTCTTTGAGAAAAGGCATGCCGAGAACATTAAATTTGATATCTGCCGCATAGGCATGCACATTGTAAAATCTATCCAACCCCAAATCAATTTTGATTACCCTTTTATCATAAATATTCATGCAGCCCCCATTTGCGGCCCTGGCACTGCCAATCGGGGCCCCCTCCTTATCTAATTCAGAAGCACTCATAAGGTTGAGAGGCAACTCCCACAGTCTAGTAAATAGGATTCATTGCTAGTTTTATCCGAAATGTAATATAATTTATCAAAAATTATATCTTTAACAGCTGCAACGATTTCAGTAGAGTTGCCAGAAACTTCCACTACCGTATTACCAGATAAAGTTCACAGTGCTTATTATCCTTAAAATCTATATCCTCATGTTACGGAAGGAGAAGAAATCTCCGTTCATCCCTAAAGCTAATACAATTCATTTTTCAGAAAGGGAATTTCGCCCCCTTCATTAATTATTACAATTCATTTTTCATTATTTTTACAACAAAGTATGGAGTCACAGTCTGAATCGCTCCATCCCCGGCGGCTTCTCCCAATGATCAAAGTGGGGGGGAGGCAGTGTCCGACTTCGGGGGGGATAAACCAGCGACTCATCACAAGTCTATGCTTTTCAAAGGATTATAAGAATTTACAAAACCGTTATTGCCATCATTATGGCTATCATTTTCTTAATCCCACAATCATACTATTATTATTGTATTATTGTTATTAATCTCATCATGCATATGAGTTACATTAAAGTTGAAGATGTTGCTACCCTACTGATTCTCACGGTTACTCGTGTGGGAAGAGATTGGACTCACTAGAAGCCCCTCTCTAGCCATCTTGAGTCATTCGTTCACCACGTTAAAATTTTCAGATTTTCAGGATGCATTGTAGATTACCCGTCCTGCCTCTGTTATTTTCCAAGTAATTTTATTTCCATTTAAATCTTATTGAATTAATTAACATTTCCATCATACCCACGATTAAAATAATTACAATTAAATAATCATAAAAATATCTATTACATATTTATGGCCAGCTTAAAATTCTGCATACCCATTATCTATACAAAATTAATTATAATCAACACGTGCATCATTATTCATAAACATTACTGTTATGATCAATATTTTCATTACTATGGGGATTATTATTATAAGATTGTCCCATTATAGTTACTGTTTAATTTCATTATATATTATGACTAAAATTTCTACCGTTATTATGATTATCATTATAATAATGCTTTCTACTATAGTTAAAATTTAAATTTCCCGCCCAAAATTAGACTTATTTACACAAAAATTGCAGGGTAAACAATTACAAGGATTTCTACTCACAGAGGCGTCATTTCCCCACATAATTTACCCCTACCTGGCCTGGGGATCGTCTCACAGGCCAACCTCTCCATATTCCCTGGATTCGAAAATGTTGGGGGAGTTCCGCTCGCGCGGGAGAAGAAGGAGTTTGCCGGGGTTTGCGATATCAAGGTTGTACATCGGAACAAATATCGACCCTCACAATTAAATGAACGGTGCAAGAATTTTCTATGGAACCTACAAAGGCCTCTTGTTGCACTAGGGCAGCGGCAACGTTGTTATATGTTGAGCGGTTGAAATTCCTTCCTCTTGAATTTTGTCATTATTGGGGGTGGGGGAGTTCTTCGCATTCTGGACACATTGTCTGTAGCGAGCTCTATGGACGCTCTGGCTAGTGACTCATATCTTTCAGCGACTTTTCGTGAGTGATTATCAGTCGGACTTATCTCCCTCTCTGGGTCGAGGTCTCCTGTTGGTGCTTGAGGATGACTTTCTTCTGGCTGGCCGCTACGGCGGTTCACAGATTTGCCATTCGGTTCTCTCCCTCGGGGGATTGGCGAGCTCCGTTTTGGAAAAAAATTGTTAAGATGTCGTCGGCCCAATTTTCAATTAATTCCAAAATCATTTTTCTTCTCCGTCGTCATGAGGGAGATCTGTAACTGCTGAGGTAATCGTAAGAGAAAGAGTTCTCTAATAAAATTTGCATCGTTGTCAGTTATTGAATCGAAGCTGGATAATCCGAGAATTTCTTTTATTCTAACTGCGTAGTCGATGGGAGCATCTCCTTGCCCTATTCCTGATCGAAAAACTCTTCTATCTGCGTCTTAGCGATGGTGGCATAAAGTTTTTATTTACGTGACTAGTTTAGAGTATGCAAAATCGGTCCTTTACTGGAAGCTGGTTCAACGAATTTGTAATCTTCTTGGTAATTTTTGATGCCTAAACGTCTTACCCTCTCCTTTTGATCGATTGATTTCATTAAGGTTAAAAATCATAGTTTGTTTGCCGAATCCACTCTAAGGCCTCAAATTCGTTGAAGGGGGGGAATTAGCATTGAAGGGGACGAGTGAGATTCTTCTCCTTCCTTTTCGCCCTAAGAGAGCTGGGGGAAGGTGGACTTTCACCAAGTTTTGCTGCTCAATGCATCTCCTTGATTTCGCTTTGCCGCTCGTCTCGGCTGCGGTTATAGCGACGATTACCTCTTAATTTTACCCCCTCGATAGGAGGGGCTACTTCTGGGGGAATGTGTGTGATGGGGTCTCGATGATTGAGACCGAGTCACAATGGCTACGTTGTTCTTCTGTCGGTTTGAACTACTGAGTGACTTTTCTTTTTTTAAACTCGGCTCTTAACGGTTTTTTTGTTCTTTCTTTTTTTTTCTTTTTTTTTTTTTGTTTAGGGGAAAGTTTTTAAGCCTATTGTGATAGGGTTGCTTATTTCACTGCTTTTCGGGAATTGACACCTGATGCAGCAGAATGTTTGGTGTGTTTGCAGTGTTTTGAATTGGCACTTTTTTTTTTTTTGTTTCACTGATTAAATTTTGTTATTATTACGTGAGGGGGTTCACTTCACTTGTATTCAATGCCTCGTTTGTTCGTCACTCTGGGAGTCACGTTTCTTCTGTATAGACTTGAGAGTTGGAATCACGAAATGGCGTTAAGAGTCGGTCAATGGCTTTTTAAAATTCTGAGAAAACAGGAAATGGACCAGGATAGTAAATCAAATAAGAGAAATCTTGATGTTGCTTTTGCCAATGAAGAGGAAAATAAATGGATAAAAAACAAAATCCAAGTAAAAAATCTAAGATGGGTGAAGATCGAATATAATTCATAATATAAATATCATCCGGTTCTCATATAACGAGCCCGAAGACCTAAGCGAACGTTCTCTTCTTTACCCCGCATTCTCGAAGACGCGGCTAACTGCACTCTTAGATTTATTCTGCGGATGCAGCACTTACTACTCATTGAGCCTCACCGATCAGTGACTCATCTCACAAAATCAGTGCGAAATTACACAATAAAGTTAGTCACAATACTATTTTCAAATATTAATAATAAATTAATAGTTAAAAGGTAAGTTAACGAAGTACTATGACGGGCTGCTCACCAATAATTATTGTGAGGACAAAGGAGTAAATCAGCGCTTCGCCTCACAATCACTAACAACTATAACTCACACAGCAATATAAACTATAACCAACCCATACGTACTACAACCACCAACAACCCAAAACCCCCCCCAACAAACACAATATCACATATAATAGCACTAAATCTATCCATATACAACACCACAAAACCAAACACCCCTACATTATATTAACATCTCATATAATTATACCCTATATACGTATAAGGTAAATATACCATATCTATAACTATTATTATAAATATATGCTATGTTGATATAAATTCTACTGATAAGGTATATTTTGTATATTTCGCTCTGCAGAAAACTATCGTTATCTAATAAATTCAAAAGCGTACCATCCAGTTCAGACAATAAACTTATCATTCAATAAAATTTGTGGACGCATAGAACCTAAACAAACTTCACATCTGAGATGCTCTTAAAATACCGCCTATTAAAGATATATGTTAAAGCACTTCAAGTTGTGGCTTATCTGATCATCTACGAGAATGATATTTCATGACAAATCAGTAATTCTGATTATCCAACACTGGTTCGACAGCGAACAAAACTGGCCGAAGGAAATATTTAAATTTTAAATTTTATATATTATTATTCATTATTAATTCATAATTATTACTTTTATATCATATAATTATTATTCATTATCCAATAAAACAAACGTATACTATTAATTATTATTATTATTTATTATTACATATATTATATTATAAATATCCATTATTATTATTATTAAATATTATTACTATATTATTTAATATTATTATATCATATTTATTAGTATTTTATTAAAGAAATTCCTCATGTTAAAACAGCTGTAGTCGGAATGAAGAAAATATTATATTTATTGCTATAGTAAGCCAAGTTTTCAATCTTTTTACTTTTTCATTTTCATTATAGATTACACGCGCAATTTTCTTTCGTCCATGTTTGCAATTCAGCAGTTTTATGATAGCTAAATATAAACGTGTAACTCCTTAAATGTGCCAATAAGAATTACACTTACGATATACATTGAGAAAGACGTGTTCGGTTCCTTTTGAAATTAATTTCGACAAAGAAGAAACTGTAACGGTCTATTGTAGTCTCATATTATGAAGCCAGTACAAACAATGTGAAGAATAAGTGCGAGCCAGGCGATTAACTCATAATTCTGTCAGAAAACTTAATTAAGTCAGTTTTGAGGTTAATGACGCATGAATTTTCTTCGTATGTGACAGTCACGATTTTTATAAATTGTGACGTCATTTTTATGTTGTGCTTCTTAGGTGGATATATTTTATAAATCTATGGTTTTTTTTTTGATATTGCATCTTCCTAAGGTTGAAATATGTATATGTTTAAATTAGAGTTTATTATTATTTAATCATATGATAGCATTTTTATTTAATTCATTATTATTATTATTATTATTTATTATTATTATATTTATATTCATATATTATTATTAATTATATTCATTATTAATAGTAGTATAGTAGTAGTAGTAGTAGTAGTATAGTAGTAGTAGTTGGCGTTTTTAGTATAGTAATAAAGATTTTCAAATAGTGTGATGATAATATTGTAGTATAATAGATGGAATAGACAGGGCAAAATATTTTAATCACACACACACACACAAATTATCTATATATCATCTTTATATAAATCTATATTAGCTATCTATTATAAATTATATTATTATCATATTATATATAGATATATAATAATTTAAATCTTTATTTAGATCTTTTATAATATATATATTTAACATAAATCAAATATAATATATGCATTTAGTTAGGGAGTGTGTTTTCTGGTACCTGCAAGATAGAGGTATCGTTTTTCACGAACTATTCTGTAAGAAAGGGTCATTTCAGAGACTGGTCGAATAGGTAGGTTTTTAAAAAAGCGAAGTGTTTTTACAATTGAATTCTTAAAAAAAAAAAAAAACCGATTTTTAAATAACATCTGTGACCTGTAAAGTAACGGTGTTTATTTTCTGACCTCTTATTCCCAGTTAATGTTGCTTTTTTACCCATTGGGAAGAGGCCGCTGGTTGACAGAGGGGGCTGACAATAATTGCGACTTTCCCTGTTAAATTCGCACCACAAGACAGACACCCCATCATAAATAGAAATAATAATGTCACTTTACCAAAAATGATGTTTTGATATAATAATTAATAATTAAAATATGCGGAGTGTGCAAGAGAAAACCTTCCGCTAACGCCCCCCCCAAGTTGAAAGGGATAAGCGGCAGCTATATATAATAGTTAATGTGATGACATGCAAGATTATATATATATATATAATATATAGATACTATATTATATATATATTTATATATATATATATATATAATATACTATAGTATATATATATATTATATTATAGTATATATAATATAATATATATATATATAAATAATATATATATATATATATATTAATATTTATATATATATATATCTATAGTATTTTATAAATATAAAAATCGTACTATCTGGCAACTCAGATCCTACTCTAATTTACCGTGAAATTATATATTATGATAATAAAATTATCTTATGTTAGTTTTTATATATATTTATATATTATATATATATTTATATTATTTAATTAATATCTTATATATATTTTATGATTATTATATATATATTTTATATATATTTAGTATATATTTATTATTTATATATTATATATTATTATAATATTATTTATTTATATTTATTATTAATTTAATTTATTATTAATATTATTTATTATTATTATATAATCTTTCCCTGTTTTACAAAAAATAATATTATTTTACCTGACTATTATATATATTATAATAACATAATAGTATAAATCCTAATAAGGTACTATATATAATATTTCCATATTATATTATATAATATATTACCTATCGGTATATCTGATACTATATATCTACTATATTATATAAGTATGTATGGTACACCATCTATCTTACACTCACCCATTGTAGTCATTTCTCCTAACATATATCACATCATCACCTTCTTGTGTCCTGAAAAGCGCTCAGAAGGAATGATTTAAGTTAACACGAATGGGAAGAGACAGAACCAGAGACAGAACTGATTTGAGTTTCTTCAAGGTGGATGGAAACCTGATAAGAAGACAGTGGTCTCTCCCGGTGTTACCCTCTTAATTTGATAGGAGGAGAGACTGGACTGTATCACTTCCTTCCCCCAATAATTATTTCTATCCACCAATATATTACTACAATAAAAAATAAAAATAAAAAAAAATATAGACAAAGAATAAAAAAGACCCCACCCGTGATTCCGTACACCTACGGTTTCCACCATCACACAGTAGCACGTTACGCCCCTGTAGATGTTCCTACCCTAAATTAAAATTATACGCCCTCCTTCAAACACCTTATTAAAGTTATTTTTAAGACAATAACAACAAACAAAATCAATAAAATACAAAACAAAAAAAAAAAAAAACAACACACATACAACATATCAAAAAAAAATTATCCCTATAATAACCCAGGTTCGGCATGTCTGTGGTGAAATACTCAGAAACACACACACCCATTTACACCACAAACACAATTCGAAAAAAAAAACAACAACACACAACAAAAACAACAAAAAAGAAAAAACATGTCACTGCCTGTGACCGTATGGTCTAAACAATACATTAACCAGTAGTTATATAACATATACCTGGTACATCTCAACTGGTCTGAGTCACCGAATATAAACTCCTCCAAAATCTGTACAAAGCTACCTTGTGGTCATCTAAAACGACATAATCAGGCGCACTGCCTAGTAACATTTTGAAAGATACAGCTGCCATATTGGATAAGGAATCAAATCGAGAATTAGTTTTGAGTTGAAAAATTCAAGAAACTTTTTTTTTCCTAAATTCAAAAGCATTAAGTTAAATCGTACTAGGCGAGAACTATTTAAATTTGGATAATCATATGCCCATATTTAATAAATATGTCCCTCTATCAAATTTTCTAAACTACAGTCTACCCCTCCACTTTTCCTTAATTACACTCAACGTCTATATATATATATATATATATAATACTATAAATAAAAATAAATAAT
>JABUQX010073700.1:0-13542 GCA_015478945.1 Trachelipus rathkii | reverse complement strand
GTTAGTAAGTTATGGTCTAAACCTCCCGATTAAGAGAGGAATCGTTATCGTATAATGAGGTAACCCTGGTCTGTTTCGGGGCCAGTAGCCACACGAGAGCCTTCAATGACAAGTAAAGAGAAACCAAGGAGATAGAGTTGAAGATGCAAACAGAAGTCGAAAAAAACCAAAGAGATATGGGGCATCGCAAAACTGTTAGGCAATGAAACAAGGCAACCACCCACAACTCATTTCCCACTGCCAGTGTTTAACAAGAGGGGAGGAAAAACTTTGCAAACTTTGCAAAAAGCTCAAGATGTCAGTCATTTGGCAAAAAATGCCAAGTTCATCCTTTGCCTCCTCCCTCCTGCAAACAAAATTACCACATGCTTTGTTACATATCATAAGATTAGTCTAGTCTTGTTTTTACCCTCGCCTCTCTACAATGCCTCCCTTCTATATATATATATATACTATAATATATATATATATATTATATATAATATTAATATATATAATAATATATATACTAATATATATATATAATATGATATATATATATATATAATATTATATATAATATTATATATCACGACCGGTCTAGATAATATTATTATAATGAGTATTATAATATAATTTAGCTCTAAACTAAGAAATTTATAATAATCCTGTAATAACTTATTCATTATTATAGCAATATAATGCATACAATAAAAAGAATGAGGCTATATTACATATAAAACTATACATTAACATATATTTATACAATATATATATGACTAAATATATGCACACTAATATATATATATTATAATATAAATAATAATATATATATATATAAATATAAACTATATAAATTATATAATATAATCCGGGTAATATAATATATATATACATAATATATATAATATATATAAATATATAATATATTAAATTATATATATATATAATATATAATATATATTATATATATATATTATATTATAATAATATATATATATATATAATTGAAAAAAGAAAATTAAATATACGGTATATATTATTATTTATAATATTGAAAAAGAAATATATACCGTATATATTAATATATATTATTATATAAATGTTTATAAAAATAGATAAAAGAAAGAAGATGAAAAGCTCGAAAAATATATATATTATTTCATTTAATCATTTCTTTAAATATATATATAATTCATTTATTTTTTCATTTAATATGAAATATAGAATTTATAATTTAATGATAGATACATCATATAATTATAATATAATATATATATATATAATAATAAAATTTATAATTATATATATACTACATATTATGATATCTTCAAATAATAAATATAATTACATCATATTATATATATATCACAAATAGTATATATATTATAACAATGGTGAATATTTAATAAAATAAGATATAGATATTAGGAAACATTTTATAAGGCTTATTTTAAATGATTTATTGATGTTCAACATTGTATGTATGGAATGAACAAATTATATAATGCATAACTGATAAAATAACAATCTAATCATTATCCTTAGCATTTAAAGCCTTTTATTAATAAACCCAATTCTAGCATAATATATAACAGTCCACGACTTATACTATAATATATTATTGAGAGTAATAGCATGAGATTATAAGTTAATTATAGATAAACATTGAACACAAATATGGTTATATTTATTATCCTAGTCAATAAATAATATACAAAGGTAATAATATAAATAATATAAGATTCATATTATTATTATTATTCTCACTATTCTTATTCTCACACATTATCTTTCAATATAAAATTTCTCAAAAAAGCTTGATATTACAATTATCTCTCTATATTTATAATACCTTAATCTTATTGCCATAGTTAGGTTATATGTAATTTTTATTAGATGGGAATCATAAAAGCAATTAATTGCTAGAGTGCCCAAAAATTATAAAATAGTAACTCCTTAAGTCCCTGACCGGTCACGTGACCGTTTTTTATTTTGGCCACTAAAAAAATGTAATTTTTTTTTCAAAACATCGAGACTTTTATTTATTAGGGTCCTATTCACCTTGAATATGCAAGGAAATAATTTTCGTACAATTTTTTCATAATTCAGGACTTAAAGGGTTAAACACGTATCGCATTATAGAATGTTCTATTAAATTACTAATCCGAGTTAAAACATACGTAAGTGATTTTATTATTTTAATACACCAATTTCATATGAATATGAACTTGAATAACTTTGATCCCATATAGTTCATCATTACTAGTTTCCTTAATGGGAAACTGATAGGAGAATTCAGGTTTTGATATAGTTATCATGATACAGCTTCCAGTTTTAGGATGACCACAGACCCTGTCATTTACATTGAACTGCATCAAAGAGCCAATGAAGGATGTTGCCATGGTACTGTTTAGTTCTGTTTGCCCTTCTACCATGTATTTGGGATGCAAGATAGAGAATCAATGAAAGCAATCAGCATTGCCTTGATTTTGCCCCTCACCTGCCTTGTTTTCTGGTGCCTTGGAGAGGTTAAATGTTCACACTGTGGTGACCACTTTGGTTTCTGGGTTGTACCCATACAACCAGGTTTCATCTCCAGTTTTCACAGTATTGAGGAACTTTGCAAAATTGGCTTCCCTTTGTTCCTGTGAAAGCAGTTTTTCATCCTGCAAAATTGCATGAACAGAATTTTTTCTGATGCCAATGTCATCAGCAGTTTCTCTCGCTGTCAAATGATTATTTGGCTTTATCAAGAACACTTTCTCATTGGTTTTTACATTCCTGCTTGTTGAAGGCCTTTCTGAATAATGATTACTCTTGGATGACATGCTGCCATTTTTAAACTAGTTGTACTAGTATTTTATTTGGGCAACCCTGACCATTACCGAAAGCCTGTTGAATCTTACTGTGAAGTATTTCTGCCTGCATATTATTTAGCTTCTAGTAAAATTTGATGCAGTATTTGCTCAACATGTTCCATCCTCTCACTCAAAATAAAACTGACATTCACACATAAAACTTACCTCATTTGGCAGCAGCCTATCAGCAGCTGAAGTATCCTGCAAGCATAAAAAAACAACCTGCATACAAAAATGCTCACTTCAATGTTGCCAACCTTTGTAAGTAATTATTTTATTTTGTATGAAGCTAAATATTTAAATTTTTGAGGAAAAAATGTTCATTTTTTATTAAAAGATTCAGCCAAAGGTTGGATATTAAAAAAATATCCAGCTGGATTCAAATTTTTTGAGAAGGCAAGATATCCAGCCAGAGCCAGATACTGTTACATCACTAATATACTGTATATATATAGATATATATATATATATAATATATATATATAATATATATTATATATATATATATAATATATATATATATATATATAATATATATATATATGTATAAGAAAATATAAATAATTTATAATTATATATTTATAAGTTAGATACTACAATAAGTATACTATATAATATGTTAATGGAGATACTTAAAAATGTGTCCACGCATATACTATAAATGCACACATTAATTTATATAAGGTAGTGATCAATAAAATAGTAAGTCTCTTTTAGTTGAGTATGACTAATTATAATATTAATACAATATATAATTATAGCTCTTATATAATAATATATATTTATATATATATATCTATACGTGTATATACATTATATAAATATATATCCACTTTATGATATAATTGGGTGAACCGGTATATGATATATTATATAACCATTTTGAGTACACAATTATATTAATATAACCTAATTATACACTTACTTATTATTATTACTATATATATCACTACTACACTAATGCAAAGTAGTTATTTTAATATATAATAATTATATAAAAATATAAAACAAAGATAATAAATATATATAATAGAAATATATATACCCGTATATATATATATATCAAAATTATTATTATCAATATTATAAATATAAAAATTTATATATATTAATCACAATTAATACATAAAAAAAATTTAATTTCTTATAGTATATATAATTATTATATATATATATAATATATAAATAATATATAATATTATGTAATATATAATATATATATATATATATATTAGATGGAATTAATATATAAATATATAAAGTAAATTATATATGAACATTTATTATGGATAATAATACTCATAATATCATAGATTATATATACTAGGATAATTATATTAATTTAGTTAGAATAAATATATAAAAACCTATATACATTTATTCATTAAAAGTATAATAATATATATATAATACCGTTATATTATATAATAATATATTAATATAAATAAATATAGTATATATAATATATATGCATATAATAATAGTATATATATAATATATTATTAATATATATTAATATTAATATATGTATAATATATATATATATATATAATATAATAATAATTAACCTATGATATAATATATATAATATTAATATATATATAATATATATAGTATAATATATAATATATATATATATATATTATATTATATATATATATATATTATTAATATTAATATATTAATAATATATAATTATAATTATATATATATATATTATATATAAATAAAATATAATATATATATATATATATATATATATATTATAATATATATATAATATATTATATATTATGATATTAATATATATTATATATATTATGTTTATAAAATAGGAAAGAAATTAATGAATATAAAATAAAGCTAGTATTTACACAACTATAATAAGTCATATACACTGGACATTATATATACTCACATGGATATATATAATCTGTTAAATTTGTATCCATTTTTATTAATTCTATTTTTCTTATTGAGTTCAATGCAATCCTAGAACAATCCCATCTATATAGTTATTACTCCTCCTTGGTTATTTGAGTTTATAAATATATGATTCCAAAGCATATATATATATATAAATAAATAATATATATATATATATATATATAATACTATAACCAGCTTCATTAAAATTTTATATTTAATACATATTTATCTGAGATGAGGGTTACTCCAATAAGCTTTTAGCTACTTTATTCTCTAATTATGATATCCTGCTCACTCTAGATTTACCCTTATTCATTACAATTAATAGACTCTTATCTACACTAAAAATAATATCAATTAGTATTAATAGTTTGAAATAAATTAGGTAATTATTATTTAAGTATCATGTATATAAGTCATTCAAATATAAAATTAGAATTAACAATTAAATTTTTTATACTCTCAGGGCTGTTAACCCATGTTTCTTTTAACCATAATTGTTTGAGCATAGTTTTTTTTTGAGATCTCCAGAACATAATTTTGTAATACTATATATCTTTTCGTATCAAAAAAACTCTTAAAATTCTTTGACAAAAATCATTAATATGGATGGCGGGAAAAATGAAACAAGAGGTTCCTCAAAAACACCTGCAATGTTTGGTTCCATTGACAGCATTTTTGATAGACTAGATTTTTATAAAGAGAGCAGATTTTATGTCTTTCAGAGACCGAATTAAGACTATATTTTGCAACACATGTTGTGTAGGTTCACTAGTCTCGTATGCATATAGCCAAACATTATGTATTAGAGTATATTGATACAATAACCTCCTATTGAGAAAAATTATCATGAAATCATTTTCTATGCGTCAATACACAAGTTGTGAGTAATCCTCGAATATAGTTTCTTCACGTTTTTCCACGTACTCCACGCATAGATAAATAATAAAATGAAATATATAATATTATATTTAACTATTACACTGATTAATTAAAGATTAAAGATTAAAAATAATAGTAAGAAAACCTTTTTGTTATCACAACTGATCGGAAAATTGAGAAAATTAACAATCCTATTTAGGCCGAATCTATGTGTATCAAAAGTGAGTGAAAAGGACTGTCCACAAAACAGTTGATGACCGAATCGATATCACATCTCCAGACCAAGTGTACATCACATAAATGTTTTACACCTGAAATACTATTTTATTTTTCTAGAGTTAGCGTTAAGAGAATTAATAATAATTTTGTTTGAAACAAGTGAATGAATGAATTCTTGAACTCTACAGCAACCCTCTACTTTAGCGTGTACTCTTCTATGCAAGATTCTCCACAACTCATCTTCATCTGTAGAACGTGGCATTTGCGTCAAGAGCCAAACTTAATCTGCTCAGTTCTAGCTATCTCTATTCCATATGTTATCAAGCCAAGATTACATTTTCAAATCTTATTCCCTGATGTCGAGTCCTCTACATTTCTGCAAACACTTCAACATTTTCATAGAATTTCCCTCTACCCTTTTGCTGTAGATTGGTCTAGAGTTAAGGTACATAAAAGTGCTGCATTTAGCATATAGACTTCTGTAAATACATCTAATTTGATAATATAAACTACTTACTATATTCTTTCAATAGTGATTGTAAATTTTGTCTGTTATTATTCATTTACATACTTCTTTTATCGCTTAGGTATATTTCTTACTTACAGCATAATATGCCCTATAATGATACATGTGTAACGGCACTAATAATAATAATATATATAAATATATTATATATATATATATAGTATTATATATATACTATATATATATATATTTATATTATATATATATATATATATACTATATTATATATATATATATATATATATTTATATATATATATATATATACATATTATAATATATATAATATACTTGTGTGTGAATGTGTGGTTTATTGCTATTTTTACATGCCGAATTTAAAAAAAAAATTCTGCAATGGTAATTTATACTGGGCGACAAAAACAAAATTTATTTAAATTTCAAGTTATTTTGAAAAAAATTTACTAATTTAAGTACTTTTTTTCTTTTCTTCCCTCCTCTACGTTGTTAATATAGACCATTATATAGGGAAATATATCGGTAAAAAATATATAACGCTGGATATATGGTTTGAGCTTGAGCGTCTCCAATATGCTTATGCCCAATGTTTGTAACAATTTTAAATTGACTCATTTGATATTTTATTAGATTTACATTCAATTTTCTTTTTTACTGTAAAGAAAATTAGATATTGAGGTCTGTAAAAAAAAAAAAAAGTATAACCATTATATTATCTCTATAAGAGCTATAATAGGGAATTCATTAAAAAAAACGTAAAACACTTGAGTTAATTTATTATAACTATATTTAATAATATATTATTTATATATATAACTCTATTATATAAATACATTAAACACACTAAATTATAGTTATTACATATCACATGATATTATATTAGTTATTATATATAATAATATTCAAATTATATAATATATAAATATAATAGAAAAAATACTAAATAAAAATATATAATATAAATATAATAAGTACTCCGCACACTAGATAATTGGGATGAGAACTTTACTTCGTTGCATCGAAGAACAGATATCACATATAAAGTAGTAGAAGATAACATGAAGCTTGCAAGTCCATTAAAGTAAAGCCCCTCCGCTTAGAAACTCAATGTACCTTAGTTGAGCCATAACTTAATCTCAAGAACAGAAAATCACACCCGTAGGGTTTTCACAAGACTGTGACAGACCCACTCTTGTGGTGTATATGGTCAGAAATGTTAGGGGTTTCAGACGATTATCGCTGGCATAGCCACTCATCATACTCTATTTATATTCCACATAATTATCCGCTCTGCCATTAGGGGGCCTGTTTTGCACCTTTTTCTCTCACTCAGCCAAACCAATATGCGCTACTGCCTCTGGCACCTCTCCTTCAGGCTTTCGATATCTAATTTAAAAGTGACTCAACTCAATCCCAACTCTTCTTTCTTCGATCACCAGCAACCTCATCCTAAATGCTTGAGAGTCAACGGTCTCAACCAGCACAATCCTTATAATCAACCACTATACATACTGGCTCTATTTCATTTTACCTAACTGAGGGATAAGCTATATCCTTCCATAATGACTAAATATCACACCAACTCAATGTAACTTGTATAATCATTTATTTCTATCTATCTAATCACCATCTATGTGATCACAATAATTCCACTAATTGCATTCATTCATTGTAAATCTATCCAGTCGAGAATCCTGCCGTCTTCGAGCAAAGAAGGTATCACACATATACGTCATGCCACCAAGAAATTAGGTTCGCAATCTGAATTGCTATGAGTTAACTGTCCACTTATTTGGAAAATCTCATAACTAGTGCAAATCTCATTACACAATTAGAAATACTGTCATGCTAAGATATCACATAATCACTAATAAAAAATTTAACGTATATATACCCACACCTCACAGCAAAAACAAAACGCTACATCCTCATGACACAACTTTCAAAAAAAAAGCACTAACAGGACAAGGAGCACCTCTTCAGATAACTTGCAAAACAGGTAATACAAGAGCAATATAAGTGAATCTTGGAACATCACCTTTTTTAACAAAATACATTCCAATCCTTAAAAAGTACACGAAATACTAACAATATATGAGCGCAACCCAAAACCAAAATACCATCGGAACTTTAACAAAAACTCATACATTCACAAAAACCTGGGTAAAGACTTTAGTACTGTAACTGATAACACCGAATCTGCTTAAATAAAAATATACGCAATCATTATCGCGAGTATTACTCGAAACACACCTAACACTGAAATATTTGCCAATCAGCATATTTAATATATACCATTTTCCTGCATGTGCAAGATCAACCTAGAAAACTAAATTGAACTTATGAGATGTGAATGGCTTTTTTTTAAACATTCAGAAGTTAGAACGATTACATGAAAAACCCGTTATAATAATGAAAACAGTTATTTTCTTTCCTTAATGTTAATATAAATTTGAAAGCAACTTACAAATATAAAAAAGAGAAAGTTAATTACAATTAATAATTTACTTATTAATGTTTTCTTATAAAACATATTAATAATAATTTTAATATAAAATATATAATATTGATTTATTTAATTAAAAAAATCTTTGTAAATAATATATACGGTATATACAGGTTATATATTTTTTTTTAAGAATATATTTAATTAATGAATTATTTTAATTACAAAAATTTCATCTTTCCCGATAATATAGTACTATAAAATTTTCAAAGACAGAACTTGAACCGAAGCCAGTACATTCCAAAAAAAATTTCATATATAGCTAGTTTTCTCATTTTTATAGGGATAATACTAAATTATTAATGTTTTTTTGATTTTATATATATATATATATATATATATATATATATATATATATATATTATATATATATACTATATATATATATATATATATATATATATATATATATATATATATATTATGATATATATATATATATATATGACTTATAATATATATATTATATTATATATATATATAATATAGTATTATATATATATACTAATATATATAGCAAGAATGTAATTATCAATACAAATAATGAGTCTAGATATTAGAAATACCACAGAAAACCTTAAAGATAAAGATGTAAAAGATATTGACTCTTCCTCACTGATAAAGAAAGTTGATGATAATTTGAAACAAGAAATTGCAGAAGTAAAGCAAAGACTTAAAGAAAAGGAAGCCCTCCTGCAAAAACTTACTTTACAGAAAAAATCTTCTTCTCAAGGAAAAGATCTTAATGAGTTAATTTCCACTTGGGGTAATGTATGTGTAAATGCTTTAAATGAATTGTATGAACATTTAGAGCAGACAGAATCCTTTCCTAAGACAGATTTAACTGCATCTAATCGTCAATTGCTAATTCAGAATCTTGGCCTTGATTCCTCCCTTATTAAAGTTGATAGTGATAACGATTGCTATTATACATAACATAGATAATAGTGCGATCGCTTTAAAATATATACTATAATGTAAGTATGAGGATCTAAAAATTAATTGTCCACTAGCAGAGGTCTCAAATAACGACTGATGCGTGAATCACACAGAGTTTTCAACTCATCTAAAACAGATCGCAGGATAGGAACAAGGACGAAGCGCGAGGCCCGTTGACCCACGCGAAACTCAGGAACGCGCCCCCCCAATCCGGAAACGACGCGGGCGCCCGGCAGAAGGCGGCCCAATATTACTGGGCGAACGCTAAAAATATTTCGTAGTTTGTGACGGTTAAAACGCGGCCGCGCGGCAATATTACTTTCGCGAACTGCCCTAAAAATATTCAGTAGTTAAAGTGACGGTTAATGTAACACTTTTATATAATAAAGTGTTTACACACCAACTTATAGACACATCTTTCTTTTCAAAGATAATTTCGTTTTCCTGTCACTATAAGAAACAGCCATGTTTTTATTTCTATAACTTAACTTTTAACATCTGGTTTCGTTTGCAGATTGCAAACCCTTGTTCAAATCTGTTTAAAAAATTTTAATTTGTAATAAAAAAAACCAATGAATTATTTTCGACCTTAAAGCACTATAACTCAATAGGCCAAGTAAAGATAGCGCAAATAAGCCCCAAGAGGAACCCTCCCACTCACCCTGGCTATTGCGCCTTTTGGTACTTTACCAGGCTTTAGTTGCATTACTGTGGGCTTTCACTGTAATATCAACAGTTCCTAATCGACCGTAACACACAATTTCATGGTGGAAAAATAACAATTCCTTAAACTTAATGGAAATAAAAATATATATAATAAATATAATTTAATAAATATAACTATAATATAATAATAATATAATATATATATTATATAATATAATATAACTATAATATATATAATAATAATATATATATAAATAATATAATAAATATATATATATAATATTATACAAATATCTATAATAATAATAAATATAAATCATATATAATATAACAAATAACATATCAATATACTATAATATATATTCATACGTATATATCATATAGTAGTATTATATATATATAATATAAATATAATAATATATATATTATATAATATTAAATATATTATAATATATAATATAACATATATATATAAATACTGATAAATATATATAATATATATAAATATATTAATAATACTCGCTGAGCGGATTCCTGAATCATTGGATTATGTTTACAAAAAGGCCGGGGGTTTTACAGAAACACATTTGAGAAGCTATAAATGGGAACGTGGTGTAAAAAAAATTAATAGTCCTTCCGAGTCCTAGCTAACATATGTACTGATAATTCCAGGGACCCACAGAATGCAGGAAAAACCTAATATTCTGTTATTTCCAAATCATAAATATAAAGAGAGATAGGAAATTCTATTCGAACAAGAACCAGTAATAAAAATAAATGATTGGTGTACGGAGGTGGAACAACCCTGCAGAGTAGCACATAAGTATCTAAATGAAAAACCAGTTACTTAATGATGAATCTACGGAGGTTCAAATCGAAATTGAGATCTAATGTACGATGTACATAAAATCATTGTATTAGCAATAAGAATTTAAAAGTAACAAGAAGATTAAGAAAATGAAGAAATAGCCTATAGAAACGAACTATTTACTGTGATTTCATTCCCATCATTAAATAACAATCATCTGCAAATATTAATTCGACTATCACCACAGACACATTACTTAATCAAAATAAAAGTATATGAGAGATAAAATATCTATTAAAACACCACAAATATTACTACATACTATCAGAGGCAGAGAAAGAGAAAATTGAAAATCAGATCAATGTAATTAGACAGAACCTCAGAACAAATGTTTCCATACAAAACACAGCGATAAAGACTTTCTAATAAAGGGTAAACTATAAACGAAAAGTTACAATCTCATTCCTCCACCGGGACCTTTAAGTGATGTGAACAAATTCATACAACTCAAATAACAGATAGTAGAGTGATCGTCTCCGCAAAAACTAACATTTTTTGCCATTCGAAATTGAAAACTGTATTTCATACCTGAACTAATGAGAGTTAAACACCTAAAGTTGATATAAGATAAATATTACCTCTAATATAAAAAACACAAATTAAAAACCCCTGAAAACAAGCTGAAAAAAAACGTAAACCAAGCATCCATCCCTGTAATGATTGAAAAATTCAATTTCAGTTGTGATATTGCGAAGTCATGTTTAACAATACTTAATACAAAGGAAAATAGTTCCTTTAAAAACAAACTTCAGCAAATAAGAAAAAAAGTTAGAAAAACTGACCAAAGCAGCAACAGAAACATCATTACAAATAAGATCTTCTAAAATAAATCAAAAAAATACTGCAAAAGTCAAAAACATAAGAAGTTACTGCACGACAAAGAAAGGTAGGCAAGTGCTAAATCCATACCGTTACTTTTTCCCGAAATCATAAAGACTCCTTTTAAAATAAACTTAAAAGTGAGGAATCATAACCGAAATAAATGAAGAAGTGTAGGCTCCTAAACAATAAACCATTATAGTGAGTAAATGAGAAAAAATTAAGAACTAGCTTAATAATAATACACATTACATGAGCAACCATACAAACCACCAGAAACAAACCAAAAGTCACCTCTCAAGTAACATCCATACATGACAGTCAACCAAAACCTATAAACAAAAAAGCACTGTAACAAGGGTTACCTTCCTCCAAAGCACAATTCAGCAAACAATCACAACACCAAGAAAGTCACTCATAATCCAGCAAATGATTTCTAAGGACCATATCTGCAACCTACTGCCCCAAAGTCTTAACATTTCGATCCAAACCAAAATAATGAACAGACATAAACAATTATGAGAAAGACATGTGCAGGACTAATATAAATTCAGCGAATTAACAATTCATGAAAAAACTGCCTTAATATCAAGAAGCCAATCCACAGAACATTACACTAAGACTACTTAAAAACTCTACACTCCTATCAATGCCCTCAATAAAATATAGATCAATCCCAAGCAACTATGCAATTCAAACTACACCCGCGGAACAAAGGTTACATACCTAGACAATGTGAAAAACGAAGATACTTAAAAAATATTCCTTGGAGGGACGAGCTTGTCCAATAGAAGCGTACTGCAAAGCTGGGACGTCAGCATTACTATCCAATATTTTAAAAAAGATCCAATACTATCATGAAGAATAAATCATAAGGACAACAATTCAATTAACTCGATAATGCAAAATTGACTCAAAAGAAGATCAAAAAAATATTTAGATTGAACCGTTGCTAGCAGCATCTCTGCACCAGTAAGATTTGAAGACAAAAAGGGGTGCACTGTTGCAAAGGAAATGGAACCCTACCATCAAGCAAGACACGTACAAGAAACTAAATTAGTAAACTTCCACGCGAAACACTACATTAATCTATCCAATACACCAAAGATTAGCATACTTGTGATAATTATCCCCAAGATAGCCTAATAGACCAGATACAAGATCCTATTCAGTACCTTTTACGCTTCAGTAAGATATCTAATTAAGCGTGTTTACCAGTAGGAAGAATAAGAGAAAGAGTAATCTCATACAGTAAACCTAATGGTATTAATTCGTAATTATGTATTATCTACTTATACATATATTATGTGTGTAAAATTTAGAGTGCAAAACTGTATAGTAATTAATAATATCAGTATCAGAAATATCATTAA
>JABUQX010073699.1:0-38318 GCA_015478945.1 Trachelipus rathkii | reverse complement strand
TCTGTTAAGTATGAATTTGAGCTCAGACGTAACCTAGTTAACACTTATTTCTAAATATCTTTAAATATCATTATTATTTTTGAACGAACTTAGTAACATTTAATAAAAATTATCATAACCATACCTAATAATCATACAAACCAACGAATATTGGTAATGCGGGACAAAGAATTTCATATCAATAAAGCTAACATATCATACCTGAACTAAGATATAATGAACAACAATAAACCTAACATACATACGCAAGAAAAAACCGACAGCAAATGACAAACCAACAGTAAACAGTAACAAACCGTAGCAAAGCCAAAAGTAACCTGTTCAAAATATTAGACATATTATCAATAAACATAAACATTATTATTTTTTGGCATTAATTAAAGCCATCAAGGCACCGTAGTAGATATTAACAAAATTTTTATCATAACCATGTGTAATTGTCATCCTGATCAATGAATATATTCCGATAACGTAACAAAGTTTTTCACACCTCAATAAAGGCAACATCAGCATCAACTGTATTTTGAATCTAATGTACAATGACAAACCTAACGCTTTACGCTCGAATAACATGATTAACAACATACCAAAGTTCATCTATTTAACAACCGTAAGAAGCTAAAAAACATACAGAACGAACAGATACGATGCTGATAAGGAAAATATTTATTTAACAAATCAATAGCAAGCGGTGTTTGTTTATTTATTTATTCTATTTATTTATTTCTTTTTACTTTTCATTTCTTTACAACCTTTTTTGTTTTAAAAAACGTTTATTTAATTTTTAAGTTTATTTCATTAAACTTTTTTTTGTTTTTAAAAAACATTTTATTTTTTAAATTTTATCTTTAAACTGTTTGTTTTAAAAAACTTTTATTTATTTTATAACTTTATTTCTTTTAAAACTTTTTGTTTTTAAAAAAAACTTTTAATTTTATTCTTTAATTTCTTTAAAACTTTTTTTGTATTTCTTATGCTAAAAAATATTCTACACTTTCAAGCTTATATACGGTGAAAAATCCCTTGTAGCTCTTCTTACCATTACCACTAAAACGGTAAAATCACTGAAATTCAGTAAATCAAAGCACCCACCTCACCCTCCCCACCCTCCAACCTTTGATCTTTGGGGTATGATCTATGATCTATTGATTTCTGATGACTCCAGTCATATTTTTCGAGTTATCATTTTTTGGATAGGGTTGAGTATAAAAATTGTTCTTTTGATACTAACCCTCGAATATATGTTGACATAACAAAGTTTTTCAATTCCATAAGTAAACATAACACTAACCTGATGTAAGAACTATAATGGTATAATAATCAAAACCCTAACATACCTTAAACGAATAAACAGTCTGCAAACATTTAACAAAGGTCCAAACTACTAAACAACACTAAAGTAACTAGCAAAACATAATGAACGTTGCCTTCACATCTTTTTTTCTTTTCCTGTTTATAAAAACTATTATTTTATTTTTAACTTTAATTTCTTTAAAAACCTTTTTGTTTTTAAAAAACTTTTAGCTTATTTTTTAATTTTATTCTCTTTAAAAACTTTTCTAGTTTTGTTTTTTTTAAAAAACTTTAATTTTTAAACATTATATTTCTTTAAACTTTTTTGTTTTTTACTAAAAATTTATTCTTTTTATGTAATAAACGTAAAAACTTTTACATTAATTACTTAAACTTAAAACAGTTAACAGTAAATAAACAAAGTTTTCACATCAATAAAAGCTAAAACAATACAATAGCGTAGATGCACGGCAGGCTGGCATGTATAACATTAAACCTAACAAAATACCATATTTGGCAACAGGAAAGTAACTGACGTTGATTACAGACGTATCATATTCACACCTTTTTTTTTCAAACATATCTCGAAATCATTCACTGTTATATTCTACATTAAATAGTAACATTTAACAAAAATTTATCATAACATTACATAACTATCATAGTAACATAATATAGTTTTCCACATCAATAAAGCTTACATATCATATTCGGAACTAGGAATATAACGCACAATACAAACCACCACACACAACAACCCACCACTAAATTACCTTTAAACGCATCGAAATAAATGGCTACATTAACAAGATTCCAAATTACCTTAACAACACATAAAGTAGAACTAAACAATGAAAATACAAGACCACGAACATCGTACGAAAGCCTGATTCGTGGTTTCACTTGTTCTCACTAGAGTTATCAATTACAAGACGAAGAAATTGTCAAAACTCGGCCCATTTATCGAAACTTACGCACAATAACCTATGATTCTTCTTTGGATTCGTTTTCGAATACCATTCACGCCAAATACCCCTACATGAATTCTTCGTTTGATATTCGTTTGCATGGTCTTCCTTTGCGTCTCATTTTCATTTCTGTTTTGACACAGGGTCAGATAACAAATTTTATTAAACAACATTTTAATGTTTTTTCAATTTATTTATTTGTTTATAAACAACAACTCACTAAAAAACTTTTATTTTTTTAATTTCTATTTCTTTAAAACTTTTTTGTTTTTAATAAAAAAAAAAAACTTTATTTTTAATTTTATTTCGTTAAAATATCTCTTTTTTTTACTAAAATTTATATTTATTTTTATTTTTTATAAACTGTAAAAAATTGTTGTTTTTAATATAACCCAAAAGCGTAAATCAGTAAATCAACCCATTCATCCTACTCTCCTCATCGTCTACCTTTACCCTACCTGAATCTTATCCGATCTATACAAGATCCTAATTGTTCAAGTCACATTTCAGTGTATCATTTTGAGACTAAACTACCATAAACAAGTTCTTATACACTGATCAACGAAATATATGCTAACGTAAAACAAAAGTTTTTTAACTTAATAAACTAACTAGTATAGCATCATCCGGTCTAAGAATATATATGTACACCAACAAATCTAACACATCTAAAACCTCAATAAGCGGTTAAAATAGCAAAGTTTCTACAACATTAACAGCAGTAAAGTACCTAACATAGCGCTCAAAAAAGTAACCTATTCACACTTTGCAAGGCATTCTTTCTAACATAAGCATAATTTTCATAAAGCTACTACATTAAAATATTTAACCAAAAAACACCTGATACGGTAAGGTGCATAATTAGCCTAACTAGTTGAAAGTAAAATCTGTATTGCGGATAAGTTGAACATATTATATTACCATTTATAAAGCATTGCATAATGATCAATCTGAACTAAGAATTATAAACACACAACCCACCGACAAACCTAACACACACCTTAAACATGACTCTAAACCTAGTATACGATAACAATAAGTTTTCACACTTAAACAAACCAGTAAAAGTCAACCTAACACTAAATTACAACAAAAACGTAAATCATATCTCACAATCTTCTACAAGCATATCTCTAACAATAAACACTGTTACACACTTTTAACCATACCTTACATGCGTGATATTTTGAACAAACTATTATTTAATCATAACCATTTGGACTAACAATATCATCAATTACTGCATCAGCCTGAATCATACAAAGCTAACATAAAGTAAACGTTTCACATCAAATTCAAACTAACACATGACATAACCCGCACTCACACGCAGAAATAAAATTACAACGCCAAACCTTACCAAACACTTACCTATTATGACGACACCGATCTAATTACTCACAACGTTCCACACTTACACACCGCATCGTCAAGCACATCATCACAACAAACCAAGACGTTGAGCTGAGTGGCGAATGTCATACACACGATACCAGCCACCCCCAAGCAGAAAAAACTCCGGCTACCCCATAACTGCAGAAATGTGTTAATAAACATACCTTACAGTAATGGGAAATTCTACTTCTTTCAACCAATCAATAAGAGCGTAAAAAGCGACTAAAAAACACACGAACGAACCATAACGGTTACAAAAGCTCTATTTAAATGCACATAACAAACCTTCCTGTACTTAAAACATGACAATCGCGTCAAACACTCTAAACGTTGTCCACATTCAAATTTAATACTATGACTTACGAGGGCATTCGCTTTACACATAATCTATTCTTGCTATACTTCACTGTCATTCCCACATCAAAGAGTTAATTCAAAGAAAACACATTACGAGGATAACCTTTTGCATTCAACAAACTCCCCACTTAACGAAAACACTATACGCCCATACCCGTTGGACCTTCGTCTTTCCGTTAACAACGTCACACTTAACAACAGTAGAGTAACTAAAAATAACATACAAAATGTAACCTACTGTATACTTTCCTCAGCATACTCTTAAATAACAATGTTATTTTACATTTACATTGGTAATATCTTCAATATTGTTGTACGCTAATGATAATATATCATTTTTACTAACAAACGAAATATTACGCTAAACGTAATAAAGTTTCCATCATAAGCTAACTAGCATAACCGAGCTAGAAATAGTCATCTACCAATTGCTGTGCTTATAAATACAGTTACACCACCTTCTGAAACTGGTTGGTCTTTAACCAAAAGATTTTGAAACCCTTAATCGTAACATTAACTAACAATGCAATTTACAAAATGTAACCTATTCATAACTTCATTTCCAAGCACACTCTAACATTAATTTAACGTTAATTTTAACTATTGACACAGTAATATTTAACAAAACTAGGCTCTAGGTCTATTATCTAATTTCTTGAATATGCTTTTCCATATTTTTCAGTTCTAAAGTTTTAATTAGGACTAAATAAAAGGCAGGTAACATTTGCTACATAACTAAATACCAAAATAAATTTAATAAAAACAAAAAACAAACCTAAAGTATTAAAATATTAACACAACATCACAAATAGAAAATTACCAAATACCCAAAAAGTAGAAAACGTTCTTTACGCATTAAGAATATCATAAATAAAGTCCAATAATATTATATGCATTATTAAGCTAGTTAACAGGTAAAGATAACTAAACATTGCATATACAGAAGTAACATATTCACGCTTTCATACGTATTAAGGAAACATGTCACATACATATTTTTCAGCTGGACAGTTACCCAAACTATTAAAAAAACTTTATTGATAGTCGTACTAATTTATCATTACCATACTCGAATATATGCTAAAAATTACATGTTTTCACATTAATAAGCTAAAATTGCACCAAATGACAAAAAGAATTTTGTATACTTCAGATTTGAAAAACGAGAATAAGACACTCTAAAGTCAGTTACTAGTTAAGAAACTGTCACATTATTATTAGTACAGTCACCAAACTTGCATAAAAAACGTAACCTGTTCATGCTCTATATCCATACATACTTTTTCAGAAGTTAAATAGAGTTCCGCAATTACCAAAAGTAATTATTAACAAAAATTTATAATAACTTTGTCTAATTATCATAACACAACGAATAACTGTAAGCATAACAAAGCTTTATCCACAAACCATTAACATAAAAGATAAAGCTCTTGAAAATTAAAATATCAAAAAAATTTTGTATACTTCAGATTTGAAAAACGAGCAAATAAGACAATCGGTAAATCAAACCGTCAACCCCACCCCGCCCCTCCCCGCCATGAACCTTTGATCTATTGATTTATTGATTCATGTCATATGTCGAGTATCTTTCGGTTAAACATAACACAAAAAATTAAGTTTTTTAATATACTAACATCAAATATACTATTTACTTTCAAGTTTTTATACTATTAATTAAAGCTAACAAATAACCTGACCTAGGATTAATAATGTACACGACAAACTAAACACACCATAGTACGAATAAACTACTAACAACAACAAACTTCGGCACTTAACAACAGTAAGTACCTAACACATTCACACACAACAATTAACTCTAAGAACTATCTTCATTACTTTTTCAAACATATCCTCTAGCATATCAATGTTATTTTACATAAAATTGATAATATTTAACGAAAAATTTAACATAACCCAGTCTAATCATCATACTAATACCAGCGAATATATTGCCAACGTAACAAATTTTTTACATCAACTTCGTAATATTAAACAACACAAATTTCACTACATAAACCAAATCGTTACAATATCAAGAATAGTACCCCAAGAATTAATTGCAAAACATACACAAAGCTTTGAACCAAACACACATAAAATAAGTTCCTTATAATTCACTACCTACGATATATACTAACCAACCAGTTTTAGCATTACAATAAAGCTCATCATATCATATCGGAACTAAAAAGAATATAATGTACAATGTAAACCTAACATACATCTCGTATGAATAATCAGCTAACATCCGGAACCATCCCGACCTAGCAAATCTTTCTTAGCCGACTGGTGATGCAATACTCGATATGTTCCACTTTTCACGGCATCATCAGCAAGCGGGTCAATCACGCCTAGGAACATACCTGCAGAATTGACGTTCAATTGCCCGGATCAACCTGAAAAAAACCAAAACATCTTGAAACTATGTTGACACTTATCCTTGTTAAAGTGCATTCGTTTCGAGTATTTTTTTTTTTTTAACATCATTTAACCTATGAATAAACGTAGACATTAATAAAATTCTCGGGTAAACCTAACATTACTCAACCAAAAACTTAACAAAAATTTAATCTAAATTACCTAACTTACGAAATTTAAACAGTTTTCATTAACCAGGAGTATCTAAAGCAACACATTACATTTCCGAGAGAAAACCCTAGGGGAACCCCTTTTGAAAGGATGTGAATCTGAGAGGGGGATCACCCCAGAAGGGGGTGGGTAAGCGGGCATTACCCCTCCGAAAGGAGGGGTAAGTCCTCATTCCCTTCGCCAATGAGGACAACAAAACAGCCCGACCTTAAAAAGCACACACCAATTCCAAAACCACACAACAACACCCAACAGGCAACATAGACTCCGACCCACACACATACACTCGAGAAATCATCCAAACCACAACTACACTCTTCAAACCACAAGGCCAAACACAAACACACCAGGAACTAATACCCATAACGAGGTCTCATCACTCTAGCGAAATACGCTCAAAGACACAATGATATATCGACCATCCCATAGAATACTCACCAGTCGACACCCGTTAATGAAAACACACAAACTAACCATCTATTCGTAAGAATTACGAGATCCATTCATCTCCAAATGTAATTTTTGTTAAGTTTTTGTGAGTAATGTTAGGTTTGCTTTAGAAATTTGATAATGTCTACGTTTTATTCATAGGTTCAAAATGATGGTTATACTTCGAAACGAATGACACCTTTAACGAAGAGGATAGTTCAACATTCCATATTCAAGATGTTGTATCTTTGGTAGATGGTCACTTTGTTAAGGATTCTGTTTAGATAATACGGCTTAACCTGTTGCTGATATGCGGGAAAAGTGCGAACATATCGAGTATTGTATGAACCTGTTAGGCTACTTTAACTTTGATAGGTTAGGGAATTTTCATGATGTTAACTGATTATTCATACGCGGATGTTTGTTAGGTTTACATTTGTACTTTATATTCTTAGTTGCGATTATGATAGATAACTTTATTGATGCTAAAACTTTTGTTTGGTTAAGTATATATTCGATGGTTAGTATATTAAAATTTTGTTATTTTTATGGTTTGTTTGGTAAAAACATTTGTGTATGCTTTGGTAATTTTCGTTGGCGAAATATGAATATTTAGACGATGGTTTATTGATGATTTGTTAAAATATTTACGAAAGTTCCGACTGTCACATAATTCTTATGATTAACCTTTGCAGTATATCGCTGTAGTAGTATGATGATTAGACTGGGTTATGTTTTATTTTTGTAAATATTACGATGTTAATGTCAAAAATAACATTGATTATGCAGGGGATCATGTTTGGAAAAAGTTGAATTAGGATACATTTGTGTTGAAGTGTTAGGTACTTTACTAGTTAGTTCCATTAAGTGAACATAAGTTTGTTCATGTGTTAACAGCTTATTAGAGCATAAGTTGGTTAAGGTTTTGTCGTTGTACGATACTATATTCTTTAGTTCAGGTTTATGGTAGCTATAATATAATGTAAAAAACTTGGTTAAGCTTGTGTATACCTGAAATTTAGTATATAAGGGGGAGTGGTGGGGTTTACGGCTTTGATTTACTGATTATACTGATTTACTGATTTACTGCTTTAAATTCAGTAAACCTTTACATTTTAGTATGATATTTTATTCAATGGATGAATTGAGTTTATGTTATGAATGCAAAATATGTCTTATGATTGCAGTTAATCGTTGGTGATATGAAATTTGACATAAGGTTATTAAATAATTTTTGTTAAATATTACTGTGTTAATGTAAATTAATCGTTAAATATGTTAGAAAAAATTGGTTTGGAGGGAAAAAGCAATGAACAGGTTTAAGTTTGTATTGCTTAATGAAACTTTACTGATTTAAAGTTGTGGATTTTTTTTTTCGATTTAATATGAAATTTTTTTTTTCTGCATAATTTTTGACAAGTCATTGTACATGTTTTTCTTAGTTCATATGTTGCTATGTTAGCTTTATAATGTGAAAAACCTTTACTACGTTTTCCTATGATATTTTAACGGTATGTATCGACATCAAATAGGTACGGTTAATGATAAATGTTTGTTAAATATACTATGTTAAGGTTTAAATAACAACTACCCATGATATGTTACAGATACGTTTTGAAAAAGCGTGAATATGTTACGCTCTGTATGCAATGTTATAGTTACTTTACTGCTTGTTACGCTTTTAAAGCCAATAAACTATTACACTTTATTCAAAGAAAGATTCAAGAACTATGTTTTTATAGATAAACTTGTATTTTTTACTTATGTTGTGTATTGGATAAAACTTGTTATGTTCTGCAAATTATTCGTGGCGCATTATGATAATTAGATAATGTTATGATAGAATTTTTGTTAAATGTTTAACATATTGTTGTACATGTAAAAAAAGGTGTACGTTAAGCGATTATATTCGTTGTCTGTATTTGTTCTCAAAATTAGATTAAGGATGTGATAAATTTTTTGTTAAATATTACTGTGATAATACTAATAAACTTAACTAATATGTTAGGACTATGCTTGAAAAAAGATGAATAGGTTACATTTTGTTACGCATTGTTAGTTACTTTACCGATTTGTTAAGTGCTGGACTTTTGTTATGTTAACAGTTTATTAGGGCTTAAGCTGTATGTTAGGTTTGTCGTTTGTACATTATATTCTTCTTAGTTCAATTTATGTTATGTTAGCTTTTATTGATGTGAAAACTTTATTACGTTAGCGTATATTCGTTGACCAAGAAAATATATTTAATCAATGTTATGATAACTTTTTGTTTAAATATACCATGTTAATGTAAAATTAAACATTGTTTATCGTTAGAGATATTGCTGAGGAAAGTCTTGAGTAGCGTTTCGATTTTGATGTATATGTTAGTTTACTCTACTGTTGTTAAGTGTGAAACGTTAGTTAACAAAAACAAGAATCAACGGTATTGCGTACTGTTTCGAAAACAGAGGGAGGAGTTTGAGCAAATTCTCGAATTGTACTTGAGTAACTCTAGCTTGAACACAGGGGGAAAACAAAATATATGTCGCTGAAACGAATTCCTCGTAGATCTAGAATATGAACAATACAATATATGGACCTGGAATTTATGTTATAAACAAAGTTGTATCATGGCATGTGAAATAGACTTATTTGAAACCGTTATGGGTTCGTTCGAACGTGTTACTATCCTTGTTTAGCCCTTATGATTTGGTTTGGAAAGAAAGGAATCCCATTACCTTTAAGGAATTGTTTATACACTTTATTTCTCAAGTAAGGAGAACGATTTTTCCGCTGTCTGGTTACGATTGAGACATCGACCAACGACATCGCTACACTTGTTGTTGATATCATTTTACAGATGCTGGGTTGTTAAACGTTGTGGACTTTGTTATGTGACAGTTATCTAAGTAAGTTGTGTTAGGTTTGGCATTGTGTTATTATTTTCTTAGTGCGGGTTATGCCTATGTTAGCTATACTTTGATGTTGAAACACCCACAACATTTTATTATGTTAGCGCACATACTATTCACTGATCAGTCATTCCATTTACTTTAAACTTAGATAAATATATTGTTAAATATCACCATGTTAATGTACAATTAACATGTTATGTTAGAAGATAATGTTTGAGAAAGTTGTGATTAGATTACGTTTTTGTATGTTATGTTAGTTCTTTTACTGTGTTAAGTGTGAAACATTTCGTTAACGTTAACAGTTCTAATTCAATGATTTAAGGTGTGTTTAGGTTGTCAAGGTAGTGGATAATTACTTAGTCTCAGGATGTCATTAATGCAAGATATACTAATGTAAAATATGTTACGCTAGCCTATATCGTGATCGGTATGATAATTGACAAGGTTGACGATATAATTTTTGTTTAAATACTCCTACACCATGTTAATCTAACAAATTAAACATTGCTATGTTAGAGATGTGCTTGACGTGAGAACATGATGAATAGGTTACGTTTTTTGAGCACTTATGTTAGATACCTTTCTACTTACTGCTGTTAAGTGTAGAATTTTGCTAATTTTAACCGCTTATTTGAGGTTTGAGTGTGTTAGATTTGTTTGGTGTTATACTATATTCTTGGACGATGATGCTATATTAGTTTTATTAATGTGAAAACTTTTGTTGTCTAGCATATATTTCGTTGTCAGCTGTATAAGAACTTGTTTATGTTATGTTTATCCAAAAATGATACACGAAATGTGACTTGAATCAATAGATCTATAGATCGATAGATCATGGTAGGGGGTAGGAGACGATGAGAGAGTAGGGTGGATGGTTTGATTTTTACTGATTTACTGCTTTTTGGGTATGTAAAAAACACCAAATTTTTACGTTATAAAAATAAAAAGATAAAATTATTTAGTAAAAAAAAAAAAGTTTTAACGAATAAAATTAAAAATTAAGTTTTTTTTTTTTTTAAAAAACAAAAAGTTTTTAAAGAAATTAAAATTAAAATAAAAGTTTTAGAGTTGTTTATAAAACATAAAGCATTAGCAAAAACCATAAAAATGTTTTTTAATAAATTTGTTATCTAATCTTGACCCCTGATGTATCAAACAGAGAATACAAATTCGTATAGTTCAACCTTTAACTGCTTTCGAAAACGAATCAAAACAAAGAAACAATACGCGGTATTGGTAATGATTTCGAAACGAACCATAAGCAAGACATCATAGGTATTGCGTAAATGTTTACGAAAACAAGTGGGTCCGAGCTCCTTGAAACCCTTTTATCCTATGTACTTTTGAACATAACTCAAGCTCGCAAACAACACACAAGCGCAACACACATCAAGCTTTCGTTACATGTTCAGTTTCTGTATGCATTGTTAGTTCTTTAGTGCTTGTTTAAGTATGGAACTTTGTTCATGTTAGCCCAATTTATTCGATGTAGGTTATGTTTAGGTTTGTTATTGATGCGTTATTATCCTAGTTACCGAGAATGATAGGTTAGCTTTATTTGATAATGGAAGAAACTTTGTCTACGTCAGCATATATTTGGTTGGCGAGTATGTTATTGATAAATTTTTGTTAAATGTTACTCTGGTTAATGTAAAAAAATAACAGTGATCATGTTAGAGATATGTTTGAAAAAAAAAGTAACAGTGAATATGGACGGTCTGCTAAGAGCAACGTCAGTTACGTTCTGGTTGCCAAGTATGGATAATTGATATACCATAGAATTGATAGAAACTATACATTAAATATTCTATGATATCAGGTTATGGTCTATGTAGCTTTACTGATGATGTGTAAAACTTTGTTATTACTGGTTTTATGTTAGTTAATGTTAAAAATGTTAAATTTTTACGTTTATAAAATAAAAGAATAAATTTTTTAGTAAAAAACAAAAGTTTTAAAAGAAACAAAAAAAACATTAAAAATTTAAAGTTTTTAAAAAAAAAAACAAACTTAAAAAGTTTTAAAGAAATAAATTAAAAATAGCTAAAGTTTTTCAAAACAAAAAGTTTTAAAGAGAAATTTTAAAGTTTAAAAATAAATAAAAGATTTTTTAAAAAAATAAAAAAAATGGAAAAAGAATGTTAAGGTATGGTTCTATAGATTTTGCTAGTTACTGTAGTTTCCTCAATAATTTGAACTATGTTACATGCTTAGTAATGATACGAATTCAATGATTGATAATCAAAGTTATCCCCTTTTTTCAGAAATATCAATATACATTATATTCTTACATCAGCGTGTATTGTTTAATGTATATAGCTCTTATTGATGGTGAAAAAACTTTGATTTTATATGTCAACATTATTATTCGAGGGTTAGTATAAAAAGAACATATTTTTTATTCTATGTAATGTTTTATCCAAAATGATACTCGAACAATAGTTCAATTGGAGTCATCAGATCAATAGATCAATAGATTCAATACCCCAATAGTCAACGGGATGTTGGGACGGGTAAGGGGGAGGTAGGGGTGCTTTGATTTACTGATTTCATGATTTACTACTCGTTTTTGGGTATGTAAAAACACCAAAATTTTTCACGTTATATAACTTTTTAAAATTGTTCCTAAAATTTTTTACAAAAAAAAAAAAGTTTTAAAGATAAATAAGAATAAAAAATTAAAAGTTTTTTTTTTTAAAAAACATAAAGTCTTAAAGAATAAAGTCCTTAATAATAGATAAAATTTTTTAAAACAAAATTTAAAGAAATAAAATTTAAAAATAAAAGTTCTTTTAAAAACAAAAAAAAGTTTTAATGAAAGAAATCTTAAAAAAATATAAATAAAAATAAACGTTTTTTTTAAAAACAAAGGTTTGTAAAGGAAATGAAGTTTAAAAAGAAATAAAAAAAAATAAATAAATAAAACCTAAACAAACACTGCTTCCAATTTATTTGGCATTTAAATAAAATACTTTACACATTTGCTCGGTATCTGTTCGTTCTGTATGTATTGTTAGCTACTTTTACGGTTGTTAAATATGAACTTTGTTATTGTTTAAATGTTATTCGAGCGTTAATGCTGTTAGGTTTTGTCAAATTGTACATTAGATTTCAGATGCTTATAGTTGATGCTATGTTTTGCTTTTATTGATGTGAAGACTTCGTTACGTCTGTCTACATTCATTAATCAAGATTTAGAACAAACTCATGGTTATGATAAAAATTTTGTTAATTATTTACTTAACTCTAATGTTACAGTGTTAATGCGAAAAATAATAATGATATGTTAAAGATATGTTTGAAATGTGGTGAACAGGTTACGTTTTTGCTTGCTACGGTTGTTACTCAATATGTTGTTTAAGTATGGAAACTTTCTTAATGTTTAAGCGACTTTATGTCATGCGATGAATGTATGTTAAGTTTTTGCTTCGTTGACACACTACATCATTATCATGCTTAAAGGAGCTCAGAGGACACATATGATATGTTTAGCTTATTGATATGAAAATCTTTGTCGCATTACCACTTTTATTTTTTTTCGGGATTGGACAGTATGGATACTTACGGTATGGTACTATGATGAATTTTTATTAATGTTACTATGTTAAAAAAAATAATTAATGATTAGTTCAGAGATATTGTTTTTAGAAAATGTATAACTGCGGTTACGTTCTAAGCTCAATGTTAGTTACTTTAACTGCATGTCTAAAAAGTATGGGAACGTTTGTTAATGTTAACTGATATATTCATTGTTAGATAAGATATCGGTAGATTTCGTGAGCTTGAATTATATTGTTAGTTCAAGTGATGCTATGTTTGCTTCATTGATGTGAAAACTTTGTTACGTTAGCATATATATTCATTGATACTCTTTAAATGAAGAGAATCTTTGCCGGCAACTTCCGAATATTATCGTGTAATGAAGGATAACAATTTTAGCTATGAAATCAACTTTTTGTGGACGATGGAAGAAAAATACAGTAAACAGTTCTGTGGCTATGTAATACACAAAAACCACATAACCTCAACAATGACATCAATAGATACATAGATGGGGAGGGTCGTGAGGCTAGGGTGTTGAGCGAGGGACTGAGGGAGGTCAAGAGGCCCCAGAGGCACTCCAGAGGCTCCAAGGAAGGCTCTAGAGGCTATTGACACTTACAAAAAACACCTAAAATTTTTTAAAGTTACCTAAGGTTTCTAAAGAATAAAATATGCATAATTTTTTTTCTCTCCTAATTTTTTAAAGTTTTTAAATTTTAATTTAAAAATAAATATTTTTAATTTAATTTTTTTTTTAATTTCTTTTTATTTTCTTTTTGTCTGTAGCGATGATACATCATAAGAAAGAGCTGTATACAAGTTTCGTTGTTTCATACGTCAATATTTCAGTCATTTGTGGGGCTGGATGACCCCCCTTTGGGTATGTGTACGGCTATTACCCCATATACGATATGGGTACCTTTATGACAAGTATATTACCAGAGTTTCACTCGCTTCTAGGTCAAATATTTTCAGGTTTTGACGGTCCCAGAGACCCCCATTAGGCTGATGTACGGTTATTTACCTATATGATGTTGAGTACCTTATCATGGTAGGTGTATACCGAGTTTCATCTTCTATGAGCTCTACGTCAATATTTCAGATTTTGGGGGCCCGGCCCCGGAATTTGGTTTCAAATCGGTCATTTTACCCCCTATACATCTAAGATACAACCTAAGAAGGGTGTATACCAAGTTTCGTATGTTCTATGTCAATATTTTCAGATTTTTGGGGTGAGTTACCCCGTTGGGGGCACACCCGTCAATTTTACACCCGGGGTATTCTAAGATACACCTCAGAAGGGTAGATGCGTTTCTCATTCTACCGCAACATATTTTCAGATTTGGGGGCTTGGTCCCCGTATATTGGTCAAATCGGTCTTTTACCCTGGATACATACTTTAAGATACACCTAAAAAGGCTGTATATCAAGTTTCGTTGTTTTATGTGTCAATATTTCAGATTTTGGGTTGGGATGGTGAGTACCCATCTGGGGCACCCACAGTAATTTTACCTCGGTTAAACCTAAGATACATCCTCAGAAGGTTGTGTGGCGTGTTTCATCACTCAAAGTTAAGAGTGTAGATTTTCTTCTCTTGAAGAATTAAAGGTAAAATTCGGTCATTTTTAGAACAAGATCTTAGAAACTTCCTACAAAGTTTGTACATCAAGTTGAAGGTGTCTAAATGAATCTTTAATGGTTGGGGTGGATCCTTCTGGGAGATCCTAGACACCCTTATGCGGGTCTTATAACCTCATGATTCGAACTCTACGACCTCGATAACCATATAAGGACACCAACATTGTGTATATACGACTGTTTATTCAACTCGGCACACCGCAAAGTGGCTCCAACACCCGGTGCCGGAGCCACTCCTCAGGATTCAAACTTAGAACTATTTCTTAGAACTCAACTTCCTGCAATCCTCATTCAACCAAATTTCAGCCAACTTACAGACACTCATTGGAATTTTTAAACAGTGGGCAGGTGGGCGGTTCCACCTATCGAGACAGCGCGAGACCTCTCACACAAAACAAAACCACAGTGGGATGTAACCACGCTAAAATAACAACAAGGACAAAACTATGAATCGACAACCACTCACTAAACTACACCCCACCCTCCAAAACTTTTAACCCGATACCAGAAATTACACTCTAAAGCTTACTACTACTACTACTACTACTCTACTCACTACTTACTACTACTAACACACATAATAATAATTAACTGCCATCTCAATAATCAGAAATATGAAAGAATTTGAAAACTTTTGAGGAAAGTAAACCTCGTGGAAACACAACTACATATAAATATATACTATACTACCTAAATAAATAAATAAATAATAATCACTACATACACAAGATTCAGAAGACCCCACCAGAAAATTCTATCCACAGCCGGAGTCGGACGCCGGAGCCTGAGTCGGAGCCGGGAGTCGGAGCCGGAGCCGGAGTCGGAAGTCGGAGTCGGAGTCGGATTCAGAATGCATATGTTGAGGATGATTTTCAACTCAGATTCGTTTTCCCTTCGGGGAAAACGAATCTTCCGACTGTAAAAATAAAATAATAAACAACACTCTCACTCTCTCAAACAAACAAAAAAGACAACACAGACAAACACAGACAAACACAGACAAAAAACTCTCACGGATTTTCTGTCTGATATGACTGCGCAAAACCTTAGAACAGAACCTTACGGAAACACACACCTATCTGATCACCGCTCTTCCTCACCAAAACCATCTCACGCTCCAAAACACACTATATCTACTGATCTACAATTCATATCGAAATTTTAGGTGGGTTACGCGGCAGGTGTACCAATACTACTAAGGAGACCACTCTAGATCGGAGTATAATTTGTATAGATGTAAATACTGCAATTAAACCGCAGTTCAATTTGTATAGATTAAAATAACTCTTGGTGTTACGGTCTTTTACCAGGATTAGATCCCGGGCCCTTCAGCGAACGGAGAATACCTATGCCATAGCGTGTTTACCACTCGACACGGCAGCTTAAAAGATACGCGACCATTAAACCTATGGGGAAAGAGTGACTCTATTCATAGGACATAAAGGGACCGCCCTTTTATTTAATGGGGCCCCCAGGACAGACTACCTCAGCCCACGCCTACCTCCGCTTGGCATCGGGATCAAAGGTCACACAGGACCCACATGTCAAGGAGACCACTCTAGATCGCGAGTATTCAATTTGTATAGATGTAAAATCTGCAAACTTAAAACCGCGCTCTCCATTTGTATAGATTAAAATAAAATCCTTGAGTGAATTCTTCACTTACCAGGATTAGATCCGGGGCCCTCGCGAACGGTGCCAAGCGTCTTACCACTCGACCACGACAAGCTGAAAAGATACCGCGACTTAAACCTTATGAAAGAGTGCTCTATTCAATAGGAATAGGGACCGCCTATGGCAGGACAGATACACTCGCCAAGCATCTCCGCTTGCACTCGGATCAAACGGTAACACAGGACCCATGTAAGGAGACCATTTTTGCCGAGATGCAAAGCAGGGAAGATGCATGTGGTGAGGGCTATCTTCCTTTGCCATAGGCGGTCTTATTCCTATTTGAATAAAGCACTTTTTCATAGGGTTTTAAGTCGCGTACTCTTTTATGCTTGTCGTGGTCGAGTAGGTAACACGTCTTGGCTACAGTTTCGGCGAAAGGCCGCCAACAGGGATACCAACCTCCCTGGTACAGTGACGAACATCACTCAAGGAGTATATTATATACAAACACACTCATTAACAACCATTTGAAGAAACTTTTACCTAGACGCAATTTAACTATGCAACCAGACTTCTACATACCAAACCCTATAAATATAATATATATACAACCTAAATAATAATTAACCAATACTAATATAGTATATACTTATATATAATTATATAATATATTATATATATATATACTTAAAATATTTATATATAATATATATATACTATATATATATAATATTATATATATATTATATATATATTATATATAATATATTATATATATATATATATAATATATATTATATAAATATATATATATTATATATAATATAATATACTATATATCCAGCCAACATTCCTGCCTTGTTAAGGGCATTATCCTTGTCAAATTCTGCAGTTCCCAGGGGATTTGCTCGTGTTTACTGACGGCTCTAAAACAGGGGACGGTGTTGGTGCACCTGCTATTTTTTCCTGACTTGCAGCTTCTCCCATACACTCCCCACCTCATGCATCAATTTTTTAAGTCAGAATTAATAGCTATAATGATTGCCCTCTCGAATTTTATTTCTTAATCAAGACCACTCTTATGTCATCTATTTGAATTTACTCAGCGACCTCCAGGTGCTTAAATTCCCCTATTCTAAAAAAATATTCGCTACACAACAATTTCTCCGGCTGTTCCACTCTCAGGAGACAAATTACACTATGTTGGACGGAAATCGCTGACAGAGAGGCCAGAATGGAGGCCTCATCTTTTCGTATCTGTTTTAGACACCTTCCGGATTCCATTCGACAAGGTCGCCTCCCATCAACTGATTATTATTATCCAGCTCTCCGACAAAACTTCGATTTTACTGGCAGGAGTGTTAGGCGAATGATCAGCTAGGGGTTAACCTTAGAAATATAAAACCGAATATTGGTAAGTGTTCTTGCTCTCACCGACGAAATCGTTTGCACGAGGTAATCCTTGCACGCTTCCTCATTTGTCACACTAACATCACTCACAGCCACTACATATCACGGGATCTTCCTCTCACCTGTAAATTTTGCCCCGCAATCTGTTCACCACATCTCCATTGATTGTCCTCAACTGGACTCCATTCGCCGTCGTCATTTTCCTATTATATGGTCCAAAACGCCATCTAAAAATCTATCCCATATTCTGTATAATTTCTTCACACTTTAATAGTAACTATTTTTTTTTTCCTTTAGGAAATAAATATACTTCACAATATATAATTTATTTATTTTAATTAATTATTTTTAACAAAAAAAAGGAATATTGTAGTTTTTATATTATAAGACAGAAAATTCATTCCGACATCCAAATATTTTTTGACGTCTTCATTTTTTTTTTTTTTTTTTTTTTTTAACAGTTCCACAACCATTCACGGGCTAGCCCTTTTCAAGAAGGGGGCAGAAAATAAAGCAAAAAGACCCACCAAACCCTAGCTTAACGCAAATCTCTCAGGTGAGTGCATACGTGAGCTTTATAGAGGGGAAGATTAAATGCAGTTGGAAAAACAGAAGAAGGCAAAGGTTCTACCTGAAAAGAAACGAACAAGTCTAGGATTTTCAATACTCCCACAATATTCATGGGAGAGCACGGCACCCCTTGTGATACGAGGGCGACGCAAGGATGGTGGAATGAGAGAGGTTAACTCCCCGAGCATCTGCCGCTGTAGCACCTATAGGAAAAGAGATAGGGCGCCAGCTCTACGTAGCAGAGATAGAGGGTGAAGGGAGTTTGAAAGAAGGGGACAGTTTATTAATCTCTTAGCTTTATACTCAACCTTATCTAGTAGAAGGGTGAAGCCAGAGCCCCCCAAATGTGTGAACAGTACTCCATACAAGGAGAATAAGGCCCTTATATAACTGGTAGATAACTGTTCAAAGGAAAAAAATTCCCGCAACCAGAACAGAACTCCCAGCTTCTTATAGACGTCACATTAGCAACCATTGTAATAAGAGGTTTCCAAGAAAACTTATTGTTTATGTTGAGACCAAGCATGTTTATGTTATTTACAGGTGAGACGTTAGAGCCATCGAGGGAAACAGGAAAGTTGGGAGGTGTTTTTGAGAGGGAGATGTAAAAAAGTTGAGTTTTTAAAATTTAAAAGAGTTGAATTTTACAATAATAAACATTTTAAAATAAACATGCGCCAGGACCCACTTATGAAGTTGAATAAACCTCCCAGTATGGCCGCTTCCAACTGGGCTGTGGTGGTTCCTTTAAATCTCTCTCTCTCTCTCTCTCTCTCCTCTCTCTCTCTCTCTCTCTCTCTCTCTCTCTCTATATATATAATATATATATAATTATAATAATATATATATTATATATATATATATATATAATATAATATTAATTATAATATATATATATTATATATATATATATATAGCGACCTTAAGTTAAACTGTTTTTATGGGTTCCCTTCAAAAAATTTAGTATTGCGAAAGGTTTGCTAATTTAATTCTTTTATTTTTAGGTAAAAAAATTAAAAAATTTGATTTGCAATAAAAAAAGACTACTTTTTATATTTTTCAGCTTCAAATTGATTAATTTTTAAATATTTTCATTTAATTTTTTAGTTTACCTAGTATATATATATTAATATATAAATATATATATATATATATATATATATTATATATAGTATACTATATATATATAATATATAATATTTAATAATATATATAGATATAATATACTATAATATTATATATACTTATATTATTATAGATGTCAGATTTTTTTAATGCTCACAGTATGAAGCTAGAGAACGGCAGGTCCTACCGTAAAACAAATTATATATATTTGGGAATCAGCCGAAATTCTAAGGATGGATTTAAACTTTTTGTTTTTTTTTTTTTTTTTTTTTTTTTGAAGTAAATTTTTTTTTTTTAACTTAAAGAGGAATACCCTAAGGCGAAACCGCAAAGAATGGCAGGAGTCGGTCTCTCGGCCTCCCGGTGGACGGAGGGGGGGCGACTAATCCCCCCCTCCGGGGATGGTCTCGGGAACCCGCTCTTGGTCTTTGGGTGTCGCGGGCGTTCCTCCGACCATCCCTACGGGGTATTGAAAACATCCCCCCCTCTGTCCCCCGTCCGCTCGAGCCCCCTAAAAAACTTTAAAATCACATTTTCCAAAAAACAAAACAAAAAATTATTTCACCAAATTTAGGGGGCTCGAAGCGACGGGGACAGAGGGGCGGGACGTTTTCATTACCGAGGGGAGTGGTCGGAGGAACCCCCGCGACACCCAAGACCAAAGAGCGGGGGTTCGGAGACCGACGACGGGGGGGGACTTAGTCCCCCCGTCGTTAGTCCACCGGGAGGCCGAGAGACCCCCGACTCCTGCCATCTTTGCGTTTACCCTAGGGTATCCTTTACGGTTAAAAAAAAAAAATTTACTTCAAAAAAAAAAAAAAAAAAAAAAAAAAATAAAAAAGTTAACTAATCCATCCCTTAGAATTTTCGCGCTTGATTCCAAAATATAATTGTTTTACTGGATAGGGACCGCCGTATCTCTAGCATACATTACTGGCAGGCATAAAAAATATCTGGACCATCTATACATATATATAATATATATATATATATAATAGTACTATTATATATATAATATATATATTATATAATATATTAATATATTAATATAATATATTATATTATAAATATATATATATATATATATATATATATATATATATACTAATATATTAATATATATAATATATATCATATTCTATATATATATTATATACGTATATATATATATATAAATATATATATATATATATAATATATATATATATAATATATATTATATAAATACTATATTATATATATATATATCATAATAAACTAAAAAAATTAAATAAAATTATTGAAATTAATCAATTTGAAGCTGAAAAAAATATAAAAATAAGTTCTTTTTATAGGCAAATCAAATTTTAATTTTTCTTACCTAATAAAAAATTACTATACCAAACCTTTCCAATTACTAAATCTATGCAGACCACAGTTTACTAAGTCCTATATATATATATATATACTAATATATATATATATATATATATATATAATACTATATATATACTATAATATATATACTAATATATATATATATAATATATATATATATATTTACTAACTATATTATATAATATATAATAATAATTAATAATAATAATAATTAATAATCAATATAATAATAATAATAATAATAATAAATAATAATAATAATAATAATAATAATAATAATATTAATAATAATAATAATAATAATAAATAATAATAATAATAATAATTAATAATAATAATTAATAATAATTAATAATAATAATAATTAATAATAATAATAATTAATAATAATAATAATAAATAATAATAATAATATAATAATAATAATAAAGCTGTTATTACATTTTATCAACAAGTTTTGTTAACTATTTTTTGTATAATTTTTTTTTTTTTTTTTTTTTTGTTTATAGTTGTCACCACCACTCACGGGCAAGCCCTAATCTAGGAGGGGTTGGCCTCAATTTGTCTGAGCCGAAGACGAGCAAGAAGAGAGTAACACACACTCAGACGTCCGAACAGTGACGAACCTGGGTCTTTCGCTTATTGGCGAAGTTCTCTAACAGCTGAAGCTACGGACGCCATTTGGCTTGATTCAATTCCGTCTTGACTTGATACGAGCCGGACTCCGCCGAATTCCATTTCTTCTTATCTTCTATTATAAATAACTAAATCCAAAAAATGATGTTTGTTAATTTATTAATTTTATTTTAACTGTTTTGTATATCCCAAAAAGAATTTCAAGTTAAAATTGGTTGCTCACTCCGGTAAAAATTAAAATGTCGTTTTATTTTGCTTTAAATTTTATAAAATTTGTATTTGTAATTCCTTTTCTAAAACTTCTTCCATTTCCTAAACAAATGCTCTTCAGGGAAACCATCTCCTTCTCCAGCACTCAAACTTCTGATCCCTCGATGCAAGCTCTTCTGTTGCTTGGCTCTCTTCCTAATTTCCTTTCTACTAATCTCTCTTTTCTTTTCCCATTCCTTTTCAATGGTCCATTCCCCACCGCAGTCGGCTCAATATATTAATTAAGGGAGGACTTCATAACTAGACCTCCTACTTTTTGAAAGCAAAAATTTAAAATTTTCACATTTTTTTTACTTATCTAAATTCGTAGAAAAATTCCTCCTGAACATGGTGTAACTATTTTTTAAAAATTTCTAAATAGTTTTTTAGATACAGAAATTATTTAGAGAGGTGTCGAACTAAAATTTCAATTCCAGTCAAAAATTGCAATTCCGGTTTAAGATAAAAAAATGTTTTATTTAATAATTATTAGAAAATCTAATTTTTTTCTCATAATTCCCAACCTCTAGCTCATTCTTCAGATTTTTACTCAGTCAAATAAATGAAGCCGGAGCCGGAGTCGGAAACGGAGCCGGAGCCGAGCCTGAGCCCGAGCCGGAGCGGCAGTATATATATTTTTTTATGAAATAATTCTTTTAGATGAAAAATTTCCATTAGCAGAAGATGTGCTGCAACCAATTTTCAAAAGTACCAGAATCCTTAGTCGAATCCGGGTCCGAAGTCCAAGCCGGAGTCCAAAGTCCGGAGCCGGAGCCGAGTTATGATTTTTTTTCGAGATTTTTTTAAGAAGATCTGCTGAACAATTTCAAATAGTGCAGAAACTTATTCGGATCCGAAGCTGAAGTCGAAGTGGAGCTGAGCTGAGCCGAAGCCGGAGCCCGAGCCGGAGCCAGAGCCGGAGCGATCCGGGTAGATTTTTCTTTAAAAAAAAAATATTTTTTTGGTGGAAAAATGTTAATGCCAGAAGACGTATGAACATGGTTCAAAAATAGTACAGAAACCTTAGTCAGATTCCGGAGCCGAAGGTGAAGTGGAGCAAGAGCCGGAGCCGGAGCCTGGTATGGAATTTTTTCAAAAAATATTTTTTTAGGTGAAAAATTAATGCCAGAAGACGTGCTGAAGAATTTTCAAAAAGTGCAGAATCCTTAGTAGGATCCGGATCCCGGCAGTCGGGGAGTCGGAAGCCGAGTCGAGTGGGAGCCGAAGTTCAGAGACGGTGCGACGCTTTGATTTATTTTCGAAAAAAAAAATTTATTTTTTTTTTTTTTGGGGGGTAAAAAAATTATTGCCAGAAGAAGCGAACAATTTCAAATAGTGCCAGAAACCTTAGTTGGAATAACGATCCGGAGCGGAGCCGGGATAGGAGCGGATTCTGCGGTGTAAATTTTTTAATAAAAAAAAATTTTTTTAGATGAAAAAATTTGTTGCCAGAAGACGTGCTGAACAGATTTCAAATAGTGCAGAATCCTTATCGATCCGGATCCGGAGTCGGAGCCGGAGTTTAACGCAGTCGGAGTCAAAGTTCAGAAGCCGAGTACTGCATCAGGTATAAATTTTTTTCAGAAAAATATTTTTTTTAGATGCATAAATTCTATGCCAGAAGTTCGTTGCTAAAACAATTTTCAAATAGTTGCAGAAACCCTTAGTCAATTCCGAAGCGAAGGAAAGCCCGAGCCGGAGCCGGAACCTGGGTCATGAAAAAAATATTTTTAGGTTTGAAAAAAAGTTTAATGGCCAGAAACGCAATGAACAATTTCAAATGCGTGCAGAAAACCTTAGTCAGTCCGGATCGGATCCGCGATCCGGATTCGGAGGGACGGACCGGGTATTAAATTTTTCAAGAAATTAATTTTCTTAGATGAAAAATTTATTGCCAGAAGACTTGCTGAAACAATTTCAAATAGTGGAGAATCCTTAATCGGATCCCAGACTTTGGAGGTCGGAAGCCGGATTCCAAAGTCGGAGATGGAAGACGGACCAGGGAGTTTGATTTTGTTCGAAAATATTTTTTTAGGTGAAAATTTTTATGATTAGAAGACGTGCTGAAACAATTTTTCAATATAGGGGGTTCTCAGAAACCTTATTTCGATCGGATCCGGAGCCGGAAGCGGATCCTGGTATGAATATTTTGCTAAAAATATTTTTACGTGAAAACTTTATTGCCAGAAGATGTACTGAACAAATTTCAAATAGTTCAGAAACCTTAGTCAGATCCGGGAGCCGAAAGTGAAGTCCGAGCGGAGTAGGAGCGAAGCTGGCAGTCAGAGCCGGAGCCTTGTTTATGAATTTTTTTCAAGAAATATTTTTTTAGGTGAAAAAATTTAATGCAAGAAAACTACTGAACAAATTTCAAATAGTGCAGGAACCTTAGTCGGGGTCCAGATCTGGATCCAGATTCGGAGCCTTATCCTTGTTATATTTTTTCAAGAGATAATTTCTTAGATGAATAATTTATTCCAGAAGACTTGCTAAACAATTTTCAATAGTGCAGGAATCCATTAACCGGATCCGGATCGGAGCCAGGAGCGAAGTCGGAGCCGCGAGTATTGATTTGTTTCGAAAAATATTTTTTTAGTGACAAATTTATTGATAGAAGAAGTGCTGAACAATTTCCAAATAGTGCAGAAACCTTAGTCAGATCCGAAGCCGAAGCCGAAACTCGGAGCCGGAGCGAGCGAATCCTGGGTATTAATTCTCTTCAAAAAATTATCTTTTTAGGCCGAAAAAATTATTGCTACGAAGAGCGTGGTTGGAACAATTTTCAATTAGTTACAGAAACCTTAGTCGGATCCGGAGCTGAGAGACGGAGCTGGAGCTTGAACCCGAGCCGGGTCCTCCTGGTATGAATGTTTTTTCGAAGAAAATATTATAGTTGTGCGTGAAAATTTTATTGAAAAGAAGATGTGCGAACAATTTTCAAATAGGTGCAGGGAACCTTTGATGGATCGATCCGGGAGCAGCACCTGGAGTCGGATCGGACCGGATCTCGTTTATAAAAATTTTTAAGAAATATTTTTTAGTGAAAATGTATTGCCAGAAGGACTTGCTGGACTAATTCTCAAATAGTTCAAAAACCTAAGTTGGATTCCGAATCCGGAGTCGGAACCGGAGTCAGGAGTTAGAGCCCGGATCCTGTGGTATAAATTTTTTCAGAAAAATATTTTTTTAGATTGAAAAAATTTATTGCCGGAAAACGTGTTGAACAATGTTCAATAGTGCAGAAACCTTAGTTGCATCCGGATCCGGGAGTCGGAAACGGAGCCGGATTCTGGTATAATTTTGTTCCTATAAATATTTTTTTTGTGTTGAAAAGTTTATGAACTCAAGAGACGTTGCTAAACAATTTTCAAATAGTTGCAGAAACCTTAGTCGGATCCAGCGCCGGATCTGGAGCCGCAGCCGGAGTATTAAAACGAACCGGATTCTGGGCATAAATTTTTTTCAAAAAATATTTTTGTACGTGAAAAATTTTATTCCAAGAAAAGTTACTGCACATTCTCAACCAGATGCAGCAAACTATAGTCGGAGTTGGAGCCGGAGCAGGAGAAAAATTAATTATTTTTTTTCTTTTGGGTTGTAAAAGAAATATTTCAAAGGCTTGAATTGATTCAATTGGGAAAAAGAATATATATTATATATATATATAATATAAGTATATTATATATATATATATATATATATATGTAAATAGTAATATATATAATTATATTATATACTTATATATATATTATATATATATATATATATATATATATTATAAGTTATATATATATATATATATATATATATATATAGTATATATATACAAGTATATATATATATATATATATATATATATATATAATATATATAATATATATATATATCATGATTATTATATATACACTTATTATATATATATATATATATATATTATAACTATATATATATAATTATACTATATTATATATTATATATATATATATATATATATATATAATATAAATAAGATAAATAAATATAAATACTAAATATATATATATATATAGATATATATATATATATATTTATATATATATATATATATAATTTATAGTAGTTATATATATATATATATAAATATATATATATATATATATATATATATATATATATATATATTATATATATATATAATATATATTATATATATAATATATATATATATAGTATAATATATATTATATGGAATTGGGTTATGGAAAAGAATCAAGACGTGGGGTGAGGTAGCAAGGGATGGTGTTGGAGTAATGGAGAATGAAAGAGAGTTGGAGGGTGCCCTACCTATTATATCGATGATTTTAGTTTTAGTGTGGCCGAATCTGAAATAGATTTGAATGGATGTAGTAGGAGAGAGATTTGGCAGGTGTGTAAAAAGGGAGGGCGTTGAAAGGTAAACGTAGAATAGTAGTAAGGTTAGGTTTTTGTGGTGAGGTTAGTTTTCTGTGTAACGTTTATGTTAGATGGTTGAAGCAGATGGGAACAAATTGGGTTCAAATATTTAGGATATAATGGTGGGATGAAAAGGGAACGGTTGATGCAGAATGTAGTATGAAAGTTTGTGAATTGCGAAGGAAAGGATGGCGGCGCTGCAATTAAAATCCTAGGGATGAAAAAGGGAATAAGTCTTTGAGTGTGCTAGGGTCTCACATACGGTATGCGTATTCACCTGTTATAGTAGTGGAGACTATGGTCTGGGAATTAGAGGGTACAGATATAAAGTATAGTATAGAACTTCTGCTGGGGCTACACGGCATTTTTGAGGGGTGCTCTGCTCCTGTTTTACAGGAGCAACCGACCAAAGTCAAGCCACGCCGACAATGGCACAAGATGCTTGTTGCGAAAATTTGCCAATAATAGACGATTGAAAAAATTCAATAGCGCCAGACTCGAACCATCTGACAACAGCCGCCGCCTCGGTTTAGACAATGTACAGGAGGCTCTACCACTAGTCCGATCTGCCACTCCTGAAAAAGAAGGTATCTCGGAAAAGTTTTCAAGTCACCTGCTTCAGAAGTCACTGCTTTGAAACGGTTACTTATTTAAATCCATAGAGGGGTTCTTTCCCCCTACTGGAGCTACACAGCATTCTGCTAGTTTTCTCCCGGCTTACAGGGAGAACCAACCAAAGTCAGGCAACGCCGACATGGAGACATCATTCTTGTGGCCGATAAATTTGCAATAATTTAAGCTAAGAAATTTCACCGCGCCAGGACTCGAACTGTCAACAAACAGAGGTAACCGTTAGACAATGTAACAGAAGTTCCAACCACTGTAGTCGATCGGACACCCACAAAAAATAGGTATCTTTTACCAGTTTTCAAGGTTCCCTGCTTTCGATATCACTTTGGCTTTAAAACTCGATATTTATTAAAATCCATAGAAGGGTGTTGGAACCCCTGCTGGGCGTTACACGGCGCATTCTATCTGGGGTTGTCCTGGGTTTACAGGAGCCAACCGAAAAACAAAAGTCATAGGAACGCCGCATGGACACAACATGCTTGTTTGCGACAAATTTGCATAATAAGACGGAAGAAAAGATTTCACCTCGCGCCGACTCGAACCATTCGGACAACAGCGTCGCCGTTAGACAAAGGTACAGAAGGCTCTTCACTATTCGGATCCGCCTCCAGAAAGAAGCATTCTTCGGACAGTTTTCCAAATTTCTTGCTTCGATATCACTGCTTTGAACCTCGATACTTCCCCGATTTTTTTTAAATTTAAAATTTTTTTCAAAAAAAAAAATTTTTCCATGAATTTAGTGGTTGGAACCCTGCTGGGGCTAAACGGCATTCTGCTAGTTGGCTCCCCTGGCTTACAGGAGCAACCAACCAAGTTCAGGCCACGCCGCATATGGGCACATTCAGGCTTTGTTTGCGACAAATTTAATTAATTAAGACGAATGAAAATTTTCACTCGCGCCAGGACTCGAACCATCGACAACAGCGTCGTTGTTAGACAATGTACAAGAGGAAATTAAACCACTAGTCAGATCCGAAACCCCAGAAAAAAAAGGTATTTCGTTCAGTTTTTAAGTTTACTGCTTCGATTTCACTGTTTGAAACTCGATACTTATTAAAATCCACGGAAGGTGGTTGGAACCCCTTCTGGGCTACACGGCATTCTTCAGGGGTGCTCATGGGTTAAACAGGACCAACCGACCAAGGTCAAGGAAAGCCAAACAGGCGCACAACATGCTTTTTACGACAAAATTTCCAATAAGACGAAAAAAAATTTTCGCTCGCGCCAGACTCGAACTATCGACAAATGTCTCGCCGTTGACAATGTAGAGTGGCTCTACATAGTCCGACTCACCTCCCTAGAAAAAGAGGCATCTCGAAAGTTTTCAAAATCTCCTGCTTCGATATCACTGCCTTTGAAACCTCGATACTTTATTTAAAATCCACCGAATGATCGTTGGAACCTTGCTGGGGCCTTAACGGCATTCTTCAGGGGTGTTCATTTTTAAAGGAGTAACCGACCAAAGTCAAGGAACGCCGCCATGCGCACAATAATGCTTGTTGCGACAAATTTGCATAATAAGACGAAAAAAATTCACTCGCGCCAAGACTCGAACCATCGACAACAAGCGTCGCCGTTAGACATGTACAGGAGGCTCTACCACTAGCCCGAATGCGCCTCCTAAAAAAAAAAAAGGCATCTCGGCGGAAATTTCAAATCTCCTGCTTGATATCACTTGCTTTGAAAACTTGCTACATAATTTAATTCACAGAAGGGTGGTTGGACCCCCCTGGGGATACACGGCATTTTTCAGGGTTGCTCATGTTAAAGGAGCAGCCGACCAAAGTCATGGATCGCCGACATGCGCACAACATGCTTGTTGCGACAAATTGCAATAATAAGACGAAAAAATTTCACCGCGGCCAGGACCACGAACCCATCGAACCAAGATCTTTGATCTATTGATGCATGTTTCAAGTCACATTTCGAGTATCATTTTTAGGATAAAACATTAAAAACATTGGTTAATTACACTGATCAACGAATATCTGCTTGACGTAACAAGTTTTTCACATCAATTAAAGCTAACATACATAACCTGAACTAAGAAATGTACAACGGCAAACCTAACAACAAGCTTACGTACAAATAAAACTTAAATAACCAAAAGTTCCACACTCTAACACCAGTAAAGGTAACTAAACATTGCGAACAATACGTAACCTTTAATCTTTTTGAAACATTGAAATTTATTATTAACGTTAATTTTACATGACAAAGTAATATTTAACAAAAATATAGCATAACCTCGGTAATTATCATACCGATCAACGAATTTTTTTTTACAACCATCTAAAGCAGCAAATTCAGAAAATCAGTAAATCAAACCCTCCCCTCCCCTACCCTCCTTCCCTCTCCCACCTCCCAGATCTATTTGTTTCAAGGTCACATTCAAGTATCATTTTGGATAACACATAACATAAAAAACAAGTTCCTTTATACACTGATCAAGAGATATTATGTAACGTATTAGGCCCAAAGTTTTTCACATTTAATAAGCTAACATAGCATCACTTGAACTAAAATATAATGTACGACAAACCTAAAACACACCTTAAGAGCGAATAAACTGCTAAACATTAACAAAGTTCCTACTTAACGACAGTAAAGGAACTAACATAGCATACAAAACGTAACCTATTCACTCTTTGGCATGCGTATGTCTAAACATATCAATGGTTAATTTTTACATTTTACATTGGTGAATTTACAACAAAATTTATCATAACCTTGCTAATTATCATACTGAACCAAACGAATTATAAAGCTAAACGCAGCAATCTTTTTTTACGATATAACATGATAAATATTTAACAAAATTTTTACCATAACATTACCTAACTTTCATAATACCTAACGGATAAATGCAAACATATAGTAAAGTTTTTATCCTCTTTAAAGCTAAACTAAGAACATAACATACTTAAACACAACAGCCGTCACGAATTAAAACAGCCATCATTAAACAATTTAACCAATAAAAGCGCTTCATAGGGGAAGGTAAAAACAAATTTTCTTTTTGTTATAAACATATATTTTCATTTTGAAAAAAGCCGTGAATATAACTATATTATAAAAACATTATAAGTTTATTTAAAATTACGTACTTATTCCCAAGCAGGGGACATGGACAACATAAAACTGAGATGTTCTATATTTCTCTCCAGAGATTCAACCCCCGTTTGAAAGGATGCTAAGTATAAATGGCAATCTCGCAACATATAAACCATTTTCTGCATAATTTTGGTTCAACAGCACGCACTCTCTCAAGCCAGAGAGAAGTAAACTTATCCTGTTGCTAAGTTATTACATAACCCTGTACACCTCTAGTATTACGAAACACATATTCATGAAATATCGTATATTAGCCACATGAGCTATATGTATTTAAGTCCTCATGTATGGTCGATGTCGTCAAGATGTGATGTTAATTCGTTCTTCATTTTAATCAAAGCTTCAATATTTGTCAGATGTTCGAAACTGTTGAAAAACCTAACATGTACACCATAAAGGGACACTATCAATGTGTTTTGCACATCAAGGCTTTTTACATTGTCACGCGACGAGAAAACAGCATCTATTCTATTAGAACCTCTCAAACTGTCTCCACCGCTAGATATTTCACTACGAGTCGATTTATCAGATGACACACACTTAGACTTAGCCTTTACACAGGCTCCTGTGATATCAAAAATTCTTGATGAATTCTTCAACAGAAATGAATAAGGGTCTATTATTTGACTCTGCCTGGAATAAAAATATGTATCTGACCCATTTTGAGTTACGATTAAATATAAAGACACAAACGTTTCTTGGAATAATTTGAAGGCCTCGTTAAAGGTATTCACTAACCAAGCGTAGTGGAGGGGTGAGACGGTCATCGTATCAAGAACAGCGAAAAAATATCCTACGGTATGAAACCTCGGAGTTATAAACCCAGTCCCAAAATGTATATGAGATTCTTTCTTTCAACCAATCAGAAGAAAGTAAACAAGATACGACGTACGAACGGAACCATGTCAGGTCGGAACAGTCATATAATCTAGCATGACAAGCAATCAACACAATAATATGAAACAAACCTTAGACAAAACAAAAGAAAACATAACAAAGTTTTGTCCTAACATGACATAAAAATGTAAGTTCTTTTGAAAAAAATTATTATGTAAAGTGAATAAGTTCACTGATCCTAAAAGCTCAGTTAATCAGTAAATCCGAGTTTAAATCAAACCGCCCTACCCTGCCCTCCCCACTCTCTCAAAAAATTTTTTCCCCCCCCCCAAAACCCCTTTTTTTTCATTTGAAAATTCTTTAAAATTTTGGTTTTTTTCAATTTTTGGGAATTTTCAAAAAAAAAAAAGTTTTTCCCCCTAAAAAAGTATCATTGGGATAAACATAAAATAAAAATAAGTGTTTTATATACTGACCAACGAATATATGCTAACGTAACATAAAAGTTTTCACATCAATTAAAGCTAATATATCCATAGCATGAAAAACTAAGAATTTAAATGATACAACGCGGACAAACCTAACATAAACCTTACGCACGAATAAACCGTCAACATTAACAAAGTTTCATAACATAACAGGACCAACATAACATACACGAACATTTTATTATTACTATTATTATTATTATTATTTTATTATTATTATTATTATTATTATTATTTTATTATATATATTATTATTATTATTATTATTATTATATTATTATTTAATAATTCATAACAAAGTTTTGAACAACCGCTAAAGTTACATAATATCGCCTAAACTTAAGAACATAAACCATTACCCCTTTACATACGAATAAACAGTAAGATTAACAAAGTACAACTGATTAATATCAGTAAAGTAACTACCACGGCATCAAAAAAAGTAACATTCTTGCCTACACCCTACAAAGAACCTAACTATCATACTTACCGAGGTTTGACGCTATATGACACACAGATGTTCAGTTAGGCTTACACGGTAGGGTTACGTTCATGTTTATACAAAAGCTTTCACCAATGCGCCCCCTCATCAACATAAGCTCAATCTTACCCTTATGTAACTAAGAGCATAACATACCTTACGTACGAATAAACAGTCAACATTAACAAAATACACTGATTAATATCAGTAAAATAACTACCACGGCATCACAAAACGTAACCTTCTTGCCTACACCCTACAAAGAACCTAACATCATACTTTACCGAGGTTTGACGCTATATGGACAACAGATGATTCAGTTAGGCTTACACGGGTTAGGGTACTTTCATTGTTTATACATAAAAGCTTTCACGAATGCGCCCCCTCATCAACATAAACTCAATCTTTACTATACATAACCGAACAATTTTCAGCGAAGAACCCCACCAGAGAGATGCATGAAGATCCATCTCGGAGTACCCGATAGGAGGTGTAAGCGGCATGGGCAAAGCCCTACTTGAAGATCCTCCCAGAGAGATGCATGAAAACCCATCTCCACCTCGGGGTACCCCGAAGGGGGGTGTAAACGGTAAGGGCACAGCCCTTTGGGCTGTACCCTTATGTAACCGTTTACACCCTGAATATATATATGCATAATATATATATAACATATATATATATATTTTATATAATATATATATATTATATATATATATAATATATATAATTATATATATATATATATAATATAATATAATATTATATATACATTACTATTATATATATTATATATATAGTATATATATATACTATAGTATATATTATATATATATTTCGAGTTTAAGCCACAATCTATTCAGATAATTGTGTTACCAGGGTGTGGGACGGGGACCCAACTTAAATGCACCCCACACACCTCTTTCTCCAACCTTCGCCTTTAATGAAATAGATTAACAATGGATTATTATTTTTTTACTTTTGTGCACTTGCATTGAATTCAAATATAGGGAAGGTTTGCTTGAGAAGCATCAATTTTCTGCCCTTTTCGCTGAGAGTCTGTTTCCCTTATCATCATATATTAGCCCAGCATTGCTAAAAACCCTCTCACTTGGAATACTAGTTGTGGGACAGGCCAAGTATTTCCTTGCAAGTTTACACAAGCGTGAGTAAACATTTTGCTTAACTTTCTACCAACAGATAGGATCATCATTTGCATCTAGTCGCGTCGTTTTCTTGGTGATAGTTTTTCAATCATTTGCACTACATCTTTTGGTAATGCGTGTGTTTCTCATCACTACTGGACTGTAGAAAATTTTTCCAGTGAATCTGTTATTGATTTACTTGTTAGAAGGTGTTGGTTCTGTAGATTTCGTTTTTTTTCTTTTAAATGGCGTGGCGAATTAATGGACTGTTCGGATTGAAGTTTTTTCAGCCCCGGTGAACACCAAATGTTACCCGATTTAACTTTATTAATTGTGTTACAAAAAAACTGCCTTTATAACGGGGATCTAAAGCCAAGTTGCCATTAGTATGAAGGTCAATTATTTCCACAGAACCAAAGTGTTTTTCTAGCTTTATTTTTATTACATCTTTCATCTCTCTTTAAAAATCGCTCATCATCCTTCATGTGCAAGATGTTCAAAAGACCCCTTCCTTAGGGTCGAGGGATTTAATGGGTATTACATAGAGACAGAAGCCGGAGAGACCCTGATTTTTTTTGGTTAATTTCTGTCAAATGGTTTCAATAAGCTTAGCAGGTGTGACTTTGATGGTCATTTTCCCAATTAAGAATGTTAACTTTTGGAGATACAACTGGGCGCTCACAACAGACAAGGAGCTTCTTGACAATCACCTTCTTGGTCCATCATATGAAGCTGTTTACTATTCCAGCGAGTTGGAACGTCTTGATTAACAGTCTAAGATATGGATATCCCAAGCCTTTTGAATTGCCTTCAACTTATTTTCATTTTCATATTTCAGATTCACTTAGGGTATTTTTATGTAAATTCTTTTTCAAAATTCTCGACAAAAAATATCGCGCCAACATCCCTCAGGGCAAAGCCGCGGATGCGGGATGCGGATTGCTAATCTTTAATTATGTGGGTGATTGCTCCGTGGATGCGGATGTGGATGTCATTTCACTGAATAGATAGTATATAATATATATATATTATATTAATATATATATATATATATTATATAGTAGTATATACTATATAATATATAGTATATAATATATATTATATAATATATAATACTATATATATAGCTAGTATATATTTACTAAGTTTTCATAAATATATTTGTAGTGCACTTTACATTTTACTCACACACCACACCACACACACACGCACATATATATTATCGAATTATAGTTTATTTATATAGTTTATATATATACTATATATATAGAGTATATATATATATATATATACTATATCATATATACCTATACTACTATATATATACCTACTACTATATATATATATGTGTGTGTGTGTGTGTGTTTGTGTGTTGTGTGTGTGTGCATGTAGAGATGCGAGAGTGTGTGTGTGTGTGTTCTGTGTGTGTGTGTGTGTGTTGTGGTGTGGTGCCTGTGTGGTGTGTGTGTGGTGTGTGGGTTGGTGTGCTGCTGGGTGCAGCAATCTGTGATGCGTGTGTGTTTTAAAAAACGAGAGCATTCGATGACGCGTTAAAGCATTAATCTAGAAAGAAATTAAAAAATTTTACAATTATGTTTTAAAAAGTTATGCTAACTACTTTTACAATTCATATTGTAAAAAGAAAAGTTCCAAAATTTATCAAATCACCTTATATTAAAATCCCTATTATTAAAATCGATTCGAAAGCATTGCTTAACCCCATGGTGTTTCTAAGAAAAGTTTTATTCTTTTAAAGTAGAAAAATAGCACTCTACTTCGGACGTTGTCATCGGAATGGTTATTAAAATTTTTAATAGTTTCACACTTTCACTAAAAGTGGCTTCCAAGTGATTTTTCAGTAATGACATTCAATAAAGCTATGGCCCAGACAGGACGCCCACGCGTGCTTAGGAAACAGCGCGTCGAGTCGTGCGAGCTTGAGGAACCATTCTTCTTAGGCTAGTATATTAAATAGTTCTGTTTTAAAGTTTGTTTTGTCCCAATGAAAGTGTACACTTTACAGGGTTCATTTACATTTTTAGTCTCAGAAGATGGCGATTCCATACTGGAAACATTCCCGGGCCAGGAATAGGTGCGGCAACAAGTTTCAAATGTCCGTTGAGAGCGTAAGATTTATCATATTTTCATCTGACAGAATAAATCATATGTTGCAATTATCTGTTTCAGCCATCTACGATTTAATTCGGAGATATCCGTTTTTTTTAAAATCTTTTTCTAATCTTTGTATTGTCTCCTGGGACTCTTCCCTAATTAAAAGAATTTTCCACTCAAAATTATCAATGAGCATCTTGATACTGAGGGGATCATCTTTTTTGCAGCCGGCCATAAAAAAAGCTCTACTGCATTTATGAAATAGAAAAGAATATCCCAGAATTTTAAATGTATTTACCCTCAAAATTTAAGACACGTGACCTGATCCGCACAGACGTTAATTGCACTTTACGTTCTTGAAATTCATCTCCCCCATTTAATATAATATTTAAACATTCTTTTATTTCGTCCAATATTTTCAAAAACTGTATTACAGATTTTGAATGAAAGTTCCACCTGGTATAACATTGAGCGAGAGCGAGGTTAGCAAAGAGTTTTTGAGAGAGATGTTAGTCCTCCCCATCATTTTTCAAAGCCTTTACGTAAAGCAAAAAAAAATACATTTTTTTCAAAACCAACACTAAAAACACCTTTAAATCTTGGCTCCCGCTTACCTTACACAAATAGACATAACTCTTGTTTAAAAAATTCTTACCAAACACCATCAAAATCACCACCTCCAATACCCTCCCCTTTAAGTACATTCTCAAACCTCCTCCACACATCATAATCCCTCAACTTCACAATGCATTTACAAGATCCTTTGCCTTAACTAACTGTAATAGCTCATATATTGGAGAAAGAACTCATTGATCCTTCCATCCGCAGACAATATGCTACACAAAATGATTTTATCAGACACCCACTCTGCCTCTCTCACTACTTACAGTCAGTAGTCCTCCAAAAACCAAACAATAAGATTATCCACTCATCATGACACCCTATGAATTAACATTATGGAATCTACAGCCGTGTAGAAAAACTTACCGAACTTCTGTAAAACAACCCAAAAAACTTTAACATACAACAAAAAACGAGCTCCTAATTTATCCCATCTTAAACAACATCTTAAACTTCCACACATTGTTTTAAGAAACTTAATCCAAACACTTTCTAATATTACTTGATTTTTAGCATTCTTTATATTTAATTAGCTTAATTTTTAGTTTAATTTACGTTCTTAATGTAACAATACTATCTTAAGCTCAAATTTCAGGAAGTACGATATCTGGAGCAGAAGAAAATTAGTTTTACAATATTTTAAAAAATTAAAAGTTGATTCTTGAAATCCTTCCTTTGTTTATTTTTTACCTCTAAGCGACATTACCATACTTTATAAATAGTAATCACAAGCGTCTCAAGCTTTACCTTTAATATATTTTATATATTAATAATATATAATACATATTAATATATATATATAATACTACATATATAGGGTATATATATATGTATACTTATATATATATGTATATATAATATTATATATAGTATATATATATATATATATATATATATATTATAATATATATATATATTAGTGGTGAAGCGTTTACCCATGAAAGGAAGGAAAAACTATTAGAGCTTTAGAGAAAAGCTTAGTTTAGAAGAAAAGGTTTCACTAAGTATATATGTAGAACAATAAAAGCAATGTATTTTAATTTATTTTTTTTATTTTTATTTTTTATTATAAATTACTTCCATAGACGCATGCTTTGTCGTGGTACTTTTAGATCGTGCAACATTTTTTAATGCGTTTGCGAGTTTGATATTATTTTTTATTTTGTTTAAAACTAAATTGAACCCAAGGTATACCGCACCGATGCAGGAGTCGGGGTCTCCGGCCTTCCGGGGGACGACAGGGTAGGACTATTTCCCCCCCCTCCGGGCAGGGTCTCCGAAACCCCGCTCTTTTGGTATTTGGGTGTGCGCGCGGGGTTTTCTCCGCCCCTCCCCTACGGAGTATGGAAACGTCCCCCCCCTGTTCCCGTCGGCTCGAGCCTCCCTACTTGGCGTGTAAAATACTGTATAATAAAGTAATTTACACGGCCAAGTAGGGGGCTCTAGCCGACGGGGACCAGAGGGGGGGACGTTTTCCATTTACCCGTAGGGGTAGGGGCGGAGGAACCCCGCGCACACCCCAAATACCAAAGAGCGGGCCGAGACCCTCCCCGGAAGGGGGGGGGAGAAATAGTCCTACCCCTGTTTTCGTTCCGCGGAAGCCCCGCAGAGTACCCACTCTTCATCGGTGCGGTATACCTTGGGGTATTCATCTTATTTAGTTTAAAAAAAAATTAAATAAAAAGCGTTGCGCCAACCATTAAAAAATGTTGCACGATCTAAAAGTACCACGACAAAGCAGGCGTTCTCTTGAAGTAAATTATATAAAAATGAAATTTTTTTTTTTTTTAAATACACTGCTTTTTCATGTTCTACATATATTTATAGTAAACTTTTCTTCTAAATAAACTTTCCTCAAAAGTCTATAGTTTTTTCCTTCCTTTATGGTAACCTTTATATATATATATATATTATATATATATATATATATACTATATATATATATATATATATATATATGTATAAATATATTATATATATATATATACTACTATATTATATACTATATATATATTATATACTAATATCATGTCTGTTATCCCGCATTTCCACTTCCCATATACTATCGATTGCCATGGGGATCCGAACATTGTTTTTGCTTTTTAAGAATATTTGGCCTTATTGTTATTCCCTAATACTACTTTTACAATTAATGATTAGCACAAGTTCCTCGTATGAAATAAAGGGCAAAAAATTGAGAAAAAGGAACAGTTATTGCCAGCTATGCTCTAATAATAGGAGCTCACAGTCACAATGGTAAAATAAATTACCCGCCTATTAATCTAAGAACCAAAGAATATATACTATTATATAATACCTAAATATTATATATATATATATATATATATATATATATTATTATCATATAT
>JABUQX010073698.1:20000-44586 GCA_015478945.1 Trachelipus rathkii | reverse complement strand
ATATAATAACACAATCCATCGAGTACTATTTTATAATATATATTAATAATTTACTTTGCAATTAAAATATATATACTACATATTAATATATACTACATACCCAAAGTGATAGGCCACAAAAACTAACATAATATATAAATTATATAATTAACAATTAATAAATCCCTCTATAAATAAACATATAACTAAAATAATAAACCCTAATACTACTGTATAAAACTTCAAGAGATAAAACTGGAGGGTGAGAAAGGGTCGCTACCTTTTAATTGATAATCGTGAAATGGAGGAGGTTGAACCCATCATTATAATCTCTGGCATTCACAACTCAATTCATAACTAAACAACTATCAACATGCAGTATAAATAACTAATCTTGAATTAAATGGCAGTGTTTTCGAATCTTCCCACGGACGATAGGAATGCACTCAATTACATTACTTCATCTTAAGTTTTCTCTTCTTTCTTCTTCTTCTTCTTTCTCTTCCTTCATTCTTCTTGCTCTCTTCTTCTTCCTATTTCCTTGTTTCTCTCTCTCTCTTCTATCCCTTTTTGTGTGTGGAATCGGGGGAGGAATCTTTACTTTATTCTCACTAAATGACCCTTAAAAGTCATTTCGTGTCTCCCAATATCCGAATGTCCATATTCCACTAACCTTAATTGAGTTCATCGCTAACACCACACAATAATCATTACATAAAGAAATTACATTTATCTTATATTTTTATATATATATATTAATTATTTATATATTATAATATATATATATAATATATAGATATATCATATTATATAATTAGATATAATATTATTATATAATACCTAAACTATTTTTTTACGTTATCTAATTGCAATAAGAGCAATTATTGTTTGTCAACGAAAATAATACACAACTTACTCCCCAGCCCAAGTAAAGTTAAGAGAGCGTTATTCTCCGAGCCAACCACAAAAAGCTCCACAAAATCGACACATGTTAACCCACGTCGACGAGAAAGTAAACTAAATCATAGTGTGGTGTTTCTTAACCTTTGGCCACTCCACTAAGCTATAATAATCTAGCGTTGTCGCTGTCGTGGTCAAATCGAATTTCAAGTGCACGGACCCTAATGGCGTCAACTACCACGTTATTCATATTATCTTATTATTATTAAAGATATTTTCTATGATCAACAAACAAAAAAAAAAAGAGAGAAAAGGAAAATACAAGTTTAAAATCATTATAGGATAGAAAGACTGGTGCATTTATAATTATAGATATATATACTATATTGTGAAACAATATTCCGTTCCACATGGAGTCATCAACTTGAAGGCTCGCGACGTGTTCAATGCTAACTTTTTCTCGCACAATTAAAATCTTATCTAATCATAATATGACCAATTAAACTACATCTATATATACTATACACTTTTGATACTAATATCTATTATATTATATATTAATTTTATTCTTTATTTATATTATATATCTATCTATTTTTAACTATATTACTATTACCATTACTAATAATTACATTGATAATACGTTCGAATATTGCCTCTTTTTTTAATCAAATTATACTATATTAATATAGGTACCAAGTAAGTATTTATGTATAATTACATGATTTCAAATGTTGATTGGCAGATGTTGCCAATTATTTGATAGATTAGAGCCAGTGTAGAGCGTTTTCTCCAAGAATTATTTTTTTTATCCTTGCTGACGCCGGTTATATTCTATAATATCTTTTTACTCACTTCTAGTGATAATTTTATGGCTTATTGTTCTAAACCTTTATGATCGTAATAATGCAACAAATTAATTAATGCAGTAGGTATAGTCATATATATTATTATTATATATATATAATATTATATAGTATAATACTATATGGGTGATTATTTATCAAACTGATTAATTATATATTATATTATAATATATATTAGTATATATATATCTGATACGTTATACTCAATTATCAATCGCAATTGATCAAAATATTATATATATATATATGTGTGTGGATATAGCTCACCCCAAGACCTTACTAATATGTATGGTTGGTGTATGTGGTATTTATTACATGCCATCCTAAAGGATTTAATTATTGCAATCACTAAATAGCTCTGCTTATATATCCTAATTAAGGTACATCACTCAAAATTTCACAAATATATATTATAATAAATATATATAGTATATATTAATTTATTACACTAAACACACTAGTTAGGCAATAAATACATTGCCTTTTTTCAAATACTTTGTTAAATCTTTTTAAAAAAGTTCCCAATAATTCATATCATTTGGTATCTTTATCCGGTTAAGTTATTGCTCCCGATTCCCCTTGCATTTTGGTTCATGTCTACTTTCTCTACGTGACGTGAGATTATTACTATCCATAATCATTGCGAGTTTTGAATTCTGAACATCATTTTTTAATTGATAAATGTACAAAATAAAAGCTTATTGTATAAATTAAATAATAGACTTTAATCTATACCTATTTATAAAATAATTAAAGAAAATAAACAATATGTTTGTTTTAAAAAATCTTATGTATATCCTAATTAGCGTATAAACTTATAACTTGGCACTTACTTAAACCGTAACCAAACTTTATTAGCTGATCATAATTATTTCACTTATTCCATTGTTTCTGGTAAACAAAAATTCCAGGCAGACAGCTATAAAACAGCTGTAATAAAATAGTTATTCATAATATAAATCATATATAAGCAAAAAAAAGTTTCAAAGCCCTTTTTTTTTACCATACTTCGGCTAGAATCCAAATTAAGACATTCTTCTCCGTCACTTGTTCGCAGTGTGAACGCTGATCAAATCCAAATTGTAAAAGAACATTTGCACTTCACTCACGGGAGATTCATATCTACTCTTAATCACACATATAGTACACAAATATAACTATTTAGCGACGCAGGTGTTTTTACTTCCTCCCGCAATTACCCATCCTTTCATTATCTACACATCCTCACTAAGTGCTCATTCTACCTCCTCTCAAACGTTATCTTACGAGGTCAGGCTCAAAGCACCGACACAAACTAAATATATGTTATATATCATATATGTAGTTGTCGATACTCTTTCGCTTAATATACCTAAATTATTTACCTCAACACATTTAATCCTAACCTGATTTCATTCGCCCCCCCCTTTCTACGTCTATGTCATTACGTTCTTTAGTCTGTTCTACTACCCTTTTCCGCAATGAATACCTAAATTTATTTAATCAGTCCTTTTATTTATGAAAACATCAGTTCGAAAGCTATATATATATTAGGAAATTTAGGAATATAGAGACATGGATGTTTAGAGTAAGGACTCAAAATAAAGATTTATGAATCACATAATAAGAAAAGATATAGGGCGCCGAAGAGTAATGAAAGTTCGCATTCAGATTGATTCAGATTTGAAATCTGAAAATGATTCAGATTTGTTGGCTGAATGACCCCAAGTAATGCACCCCAGCCTTAAAGAATAGCAATTCTCTATTCTGGTTGAATAAGTTTTTTGATTCCGAAATGATTTGAATTTTATTTTTCATGTGAAGGTGCTCTTATGTGACTCTTATCATTAATGACAGCACACACCACACAATCGAACTCATATTACACAAGAAACACAACACCACACAGGTAGCGGTTTCCTTCAGGCTCTCAGGGAAACGTATTGTACATCAGTACGTTGTACAAAAAATGGTATACGGAAAAATGCTCCGATTATGTGATAATCTTCCTTTATGAATTATGTAGATGTATTGGGGTCACCTCGATACGAAATATGTTTTAAAAATTTGTACTACAAGAAAATAATATAGTATTAAAATTATCAAAACCGTGGCTTTTTTAACTAATCTGACGCTTGAGTTGGCTTATTTTTTATTCTTTCCTTTTTTCGCTTATTTGAGTTTTCCGCTTTTTCAAAACTGATAAGCAATCAATAGTTTATGCCTCAATAGTAATTCTAACCGCATTACTCAATTCAAAGTTATTTGATGCGATTTACCCTCATCGATCAATCTTTCCCACGTGATCAATAATGGCCGCTCTTTACAATTCCAAAAGCAGCACAACCAAATCTGGTCAATCAGGAAAAAAATTTCCAGATATCAACATTTTGACAAATATTATTTCCAAATAAAAAGTGGAAAGAGCTGGATAAAATATTACATATTTTAGTTATTTTTAAAAAAAAATTACGTTTATTTTCACGGAAAAGATGAATAATATTGCAATCATAAACGCGTGCACTAGCATCTTATTTTAATTATTTATTTTTTTTTTTTTTTATAATTGGGTTACTAAAAAATAAATAAGTAAATATAAATATAATAAATAAATCAAAATAAACTAAAAAATAAATATACGTAAATAAATTAAAGTAATAAATAATGTGACAAGAATAATTGCTATGTCGCACTTTTAAATAAATTTTCGTATAAATTATAACAGACTTATGATTTTATTGATTCAAATATTTTAAATATTTACCTATTTATTTTTCTTTTAAAAGATATTTCAAAAGACTTTAGCATATATTTCACTTTTAATTTTTAATCACAAACACGGAAGAAATTTCGTGAGAGACGAAAGTCAGAAAGAGTTCAGAGATGAGCTAGAACATCCGGAGAGTCAGAGAGAGAGACGGAGAGAGGAGAGAGTAGAGAGAGAGAGAGAGATGAGAGAGAGGAGAAGAGAAAGAGAGAGAGAGAGAAGCCGAGAGAGAAGAGTAAGAGAGAGAATCAGAGGGAGAAGGGGTAGAAGACGAGGAGGAGAGGAGGAGAGAGATAGAGATTGAGAACGACGAGAGGCAAGAAAACGAGAGAGAGGAGAGAGAGAGAGAGAGAGAACTGAGGGATAGACGAAGAGACGACGATGAGAGAGAGACGAGGAGAGAGAAGAGAGATCGAGAGCACCATTTTCTGTAGACGAGATGAGAGGAGAGGAGAGAGACGAGAGAGAACTCCGACATTTGAACAAAGAAAAAAAGCGACTTTTTCACTTTTTTTAAAGTGATATTCTTATTTCAGGTTAAGGTGATTTAAGAGTGAATCAAGTGTGCGCGTCGTAGGCACGCACACATCATATACATACATACATAGCATACATACATACAATACATACCATACATAACATACACTACCTGTATTGCATAACATACATACATACATATAAATAAAATTAATTCCTTATAAATAACGATTCAAAAAAAGTTAATGGTAAAAGGTAAGAATAAAGAGTAGGAGAGAAGAATAGAAACCACTGGAGGAGGTTCTAAAGAGCACAACTGAATATGATGTTTCTCCGAAGCTGGAGCCATTTTTTGATTCCCAAGAAAAATTTCTCGGTAATTTTTTTTTGTAATAATCTTTCTTCCTACAGAATATTTTATAAGTTTTTTTACCCACAAACATCCACACATATGCGCGGCTGCGCGCACACACACATACGTATTATTGTATTATATTATATATATTAATATATATATATATAGTATATATTTATTATATTTTATTTATATATATATATATATATATTATTATATTTTTATTATATTATTATTATCTCTATATTAAATCCTTATATATATATTTATTATGAATTATAAATTATACTATATACTATATACTGTATATATATATATTATATATATATATTTATTACTTATATATATATATTATAATATATTCTTATTTATATATATCTATAGATATATATATATTCATATATATTTATATATATATTATTATATATATTATTTATTATATATTTTTATATCGAAAATGGACCTTACATTATGAGGTGTACAATAAAGCAACATTTTATGAAATAATTTCGTCTACGTGGCTAATATAAGATATATCTATTACAAGGAATAAATCCTTAAAAAGACGTTTTATGTTATAATCTTTTCAGGTATTGCTTTATGCATAGTTTCAACGTTATCTTCAGTTTGAAAGAACTAAAATGTTTTAAATCATCATTTTATATAAAACTTCATGACTCATAAGGAAGGAAAAGATTAGTTTTATAAGTCACAAAATCAGTAATGTGAAAACTAACCTTTATATATCACCTAATATAAAGAGCATTTTTAGGTTTCATATTTCTGGTTTTAAAAATTCTTTTTTGTATACCATTTTTTACGATTACTCGGTGTGAATATATTTGTTGAATTTGATTTGAATACGTTATGTGTGCATGTTTGAATACGCAAGTGTTATTTTTATAAGATTTTCATATGCTCAACATGTATTTCGGCGAGTATTTAATATACTGCTTAGTTGTTGTGGATGTATATCATTATTAGTTCTAATATATATATATAATACATATATATATTATATATAATATATATTATCCGTTCCCATATATGTATTATATAATATATATTATATATTATATATTATTTATATATATTATATATAAATTATATATAGATATACTAATTAAGTCACGCATATATATAACACCCTCATATTATAATTATATATATTATATAATTATAATATATATATTATACTATATACCCTATAATATATATATAATATATATGCTATATATACATATTATTAATATATTAAAAACTAGATATATATATATATATTATATATTATATATATATATATACCTATATTATATAAATATATATAATATACTAATTGCCTTTTTCATATTCATTCATGTTTTATGTGTAAAAGCTCAACAAAAGCTAAAAAATGAGATTGAGACAGACGTGCAAAGTCTTTGCACTATAAGAAGAAAACCTGGTCAGTGAGGAGTCTGTGCCCTGGAATCAAAAATGTACAACGTAGCCCTCTAGTTGAACGAAATAAAAAAAATATTTCTTCCTTTACACTTTAAACTGGGGAGGGCGAATGATAGAATTTTGCTGAAAGGGGATGAATAAGGATGAGGAAAGGGGTTCAAATAAATGAGGGGAAAATTTCCCATTGCTGAATGACGCCAAAATTAAGAAAAGGTATCTTCGTTGGCATCCGACATTTTGATTATAAACATAAATATAAACAAAAACTCTCAGAAAACAATAAAAGACATGTTAAATATCACACAGGCATTATGCATTTGGATGCGTTTTTCTTAGCTTTCTCGGTAACAGAAGGTTGAAAAACTATACTGAGATTGTGAATTACCTTTTAGATAAGTTTTATAAGCTTGATCGCAACATGTCGCTCAAAATTCAACCAAAGAACGAAGATACAAAGGTAAATGGAATGCATCTTTGCTTGCAGACTACTGTTGGACTTTACAAAGGTACATTCCAGGAGAGACTTTTTAAGCGACAAGGAAAAAAAAGGCGATCAAACAACTGAGAAACAATTTATTTTATGGTTATAGTCTTTAACAAAAATTTATCATTTTATTTTCGTAAACTATATTACTTCCTGCACCTCATATCAAAATACGTAGATAACTTAAAGTTTTTATTTAACACGTCACATTAATACGTAATTATAATACAGTATTTTTCAAAACCATAGAGCTAATATAAAGATTTTAAGGTCATATTCGTTTATCTCAGCCTAAAATTAGATTATAGATTCGCAAATATTTTTTTTTAAGAAAGGACAGGCACGAGAAACAAAGTATTTGTTTTTGTTTTTTTTTGTAACAGCTGTAACTGTTCTGTTAAATAGTTTGCTAGATGAAAGTATGTCGTATATTTATTTTTCATATTCCGTTGTTAAGTGATGATTATTCTTCAATATTCACAAACTTTAAATTTGTTACTTTTTTTTTTCAATCTAAGCATTTAGATTAATTTTTTCAAAATAACAAAAAATTAAACAATAACTCAAAGTTACCGAACTTTCTTGCTTGCCACCAATAAAAAGCTTATCTTTCTTCCAAATGTTGACTAACAAAAATATTTCAAGGAACTTAATTAGTAAACGAAATTAACCATGAATTTAGTTCTAAATAATAGAAAAAAGTTCGTAATATAAAAATGGTAAAAGCTAAGATGAGAATAAATAGAAGTCTTTTCAAAACGAAATTATCGTTAACCGGTTTACTATATATAACAATCTCTAAACTATATACATATATATATTACTATATAATTTGGATAGTATATACAATCTAATTCAAAATATGCAAATATATACATTTCCAATAATATATATATATATGTATAATATATTCATATACGAATATATATATCATATATATATATATATATATATATATATATATATAATATATATATATATATATATATATATACAGTATATATTATTATATTCTATAATCCTCGAAAATAATATAGTTAATAATTATTACTACTATATATATATATATATATCCTATTTAATATAACAGTATGTTCAATTATTTTTTAAATTTTAGTTGATAAGAATGTACTTACATATTTATTTAGTATATTATATTATATAAATATATATATATATATCTATATTTATATACTATTATATATATATATATATATATATATTATATATATTATATAAGTTATATATATATATATATATATAATAATTTATATTATATCATATATACAAATATAATATTTATTATATATATATAATATATATATATTATATTATATACTTAATTATAATTAGTTATATATTTCATTACTATATATATAAAATATTGTATATACCCCTACTATTATTACAGCATAAAACCTATATATTATATATATCGAACTTATATGTCTATACTATAATAGTTATATCTACTGTGAAATAAAAAAATATCATTTATTATTATTAGCTAGTTCTGTATTATTATCACTATTATATTAGATATATTATTATTAATAGAAATATTAATAATTATTTTGTATATTAAAAGTATATTGATAATATGAATATATATAAATATATACATTATATATAATATTATATAATTTGTTTATATTATAAATATATTAACATATATATATGTTCCCTCACTACTGATGAATAAATTCCATATATCCCGCTACTTTACATGAAACTGACAAAACATTCTAAACTCCTTCAGCCTCTTTGAACAAGCTCATTACTCACTTCAACACGGCGCAGCTCAAAATTTACTATAATCATTATCACTGTTGTACTCATAATATTATAATACTTATACTAATATAAACTCAGTTTTGCAATCATCATATATCACTTTAAGACGAATATACATATCCTATAAATAAGTCTTACGTATCTTTATATATATATATATATAAGATAAGGTTATATAATATATAAACTATATATACTCAATATTATATTGTGTCAACAAATATAAAACTTTATTAATATTTTGTACCTAAACACCGTTTAATTAATTTATACTATATTATTTATATATATTATAATAGTACACCTTTATATATTATATAAATTTAACTATAACCTTCTAACGTAATTATATATATTTAGTTAAAATAATAAATACTAAATTCGTAACTATATATATATATATATATATAATTAATGTACTATATATATATATATATAATACTATATATATTACATATACCAGTCTATAAAAAATATTATAGCTTTATATATATATATTACTTAGCTCATAATAACTAATGTTATTAGCTACTTTTCTAAATATATGTGTAATTTACTTACTTATTATTTAATTCTTAATTATGATTCAGATTAAATTCTATTTCTTGATTATTTTTCAAACCAGGAATTTAATGCAATCCTAATTATTTATCATATATTACAACAATAGTTATTAATATTACTAATTTATATATATATATGTTAATAAAACTACTAGTATATATGTTATAGTGAAGAACTTATAACAATACTTTTTACTATTTTAAAATTTAATATCTATATTTATATATACTAGTCACAATATTATTATATCTTAGGCACCCAAAAGAAGTTCTTAATCTCAAAAATATATATATCACATTATATATAATCATATTGTATAATCACTTTATGTGACAAACATATCATTACCTCATATTATAATATACACAAATTCCATAAACTGATTCCAAATTGGTGTGGATCTATTCATACTTTCATTAATGCAAATCTTAAATATTTGTTAATAATATATCCCTGGTCAATACATATGTGGATATACTGCATGTATAGTGATAACTATATATCAGAGTTATTAGAGTATACGCCCCAGCACTGCACCACATTAGTGACACCACTCTTCACCTAATTTCCATGATAATTCTATATTCTACCATTTAGTTTTGTACACACTGTTTTTTCTGTTATTCACAACCTAAATTCTACTATGAATCTATAACCTAATATTATAGATATATATATATTTGTACCATACCTCTTATGTGTCTATATATTATACATAACGTATTTGCTAAATAACTTATAATTTATTCAGCTATTATATTAATTTATGTTGTAGTGATATAACGTAGTAGAAATCACTATACTTGACTCAAAAAGCGTTTACTAACGTAGTACATTATAATATGTTCAAATAATATCAACTGAATATATATTTCATAATTCTCCTTTATGCTTTAACCATTATATTCTACAATAATAATTAATCTAAATAAAAGTTTATAGAACTGACATGTCATCTAAGTTTCATTTGAACATTATGTCAGTGTACTGTGAATATATAAGTCTAACATATAAAATATCTACTTTGTTATACTATTCTAAATTTATTTTCATCTATATATATATAACCGAAATTCAGTATAATACTATTTTATCAGCAGAACCTTTTTACAAACCAGTATGAACTTTAAGTTATACGGTAAGTGACTCATAATAATTCCCCAATCTTCCTTTTATACTATATTTTACTTAATTAAATTATAGGAGCATATAACATATGCTATATATATGTTTTCCAGTCATCTGTAGGATACCTCACCAATATATAGTTATAATAGATTCACTTAAAAATATAATAACTAGTTAGTATCGCATTGCAATATGTATTAAGATTATGATATCAGTAATACATACTCTTTCTAAGAATTTATACCATATATAATAATTCCCATTATGACCCTGACTAAGTACTTTGCTCATGAAACCTTATATATTCGAAATTAATAGGTAATACATCTAATTTATAATACGTATATTAATTAATTTGGACAGTATCCTAATTAAATTTAATTACTTATAAGTATTATACTATACTATGGTGATAAAAAACTACTCTTAATAATAATGAAAAAGTGATAACAGATCTTCCATCTTGTAATACAACTGAATAAAGCTAATATAAAATATATAAATAATCAATATGAAAATTATCTTTGCATGGCTCTTGTATATCATAACTCAAATCACTATATATTTATATCTATATATATATTATAATTCAATTTTTAATATTGGATCATAATATGGTTATACTATTCATTCTTATAACTATATTCAATAAATTATTATATAAAAGTCACTAATTATAAACATTTATACTTTCGTATTTATTTAACTAATTCCTATTGACTATTAAATTTATCTGTATATACTCTCTCCCTTTATGCCTTCTTTATGACTGAGGGTCAAGTTCGTATTCTAATTTCCAATTTTCTCTATAATTACATATTCCCTTAATTACTATCACCTTAATATTTATTAACATAGCTATTTTACTAAAATTATAATTTATATCTCTTATCTCTCTATCCTCATAACAAATACATAATGAGTTATATTATTTCTTTTCGAGTGCCTACACCTAGTCAAAGTGGAAAGTAGTATTATTAGGTTCCTTTATAAAAATTCATCTGTTGCTGATATTGTGTCAGTTAAATGTGATGGAACACTTTAAAGAAGAATTTTCCCAACAAATAAGATTTATAAAATCTAAGTATATGTGTACTTAATAACTCTTATATATCCAGTCTAAATTATATATACTAAGCCTAGTGAGTCTACTAATTTTTTATATATATGTAGGTATAATATATATATACCATTTATCTCAGGAATTGGTATATCCTGTTTCACTTTAATACTTATATACTCTAAGGGTAGAAATTTATAATAATTACATTATTAAAATCTATATATATATATATATAATATTATAGTCACTAAAGTCCTATATATATTCCCTACATCAACTCTAAACCTCATACCACCATACTTTCATCTTGTAAATATTTATAAAGATCTTAATGATGTCAATCGTAGTTCTTGATGTTATATATAGGTTACAATAGCATATCCAAAATTCATATACGAATTTAGTATATTTAACAATTTATAAATATAACTGAATATAACTACTCATGGTACTCGATTAGGGAAAGGTAATAATCCATTATGCTCTAAAGTGAATAATTTAATAAATATATATTATCCACTACAATATATGATATACTACTTATTTTCTTTACTATGTGGCTTGTATACTTGATCTTACAATTTCTTATTTTATCAAATTTCTTGAGTTCTAATTCTTGACTCTGCATAGTATAGAGGTTATAATTAAAATCCCCTATTTATATGATGATTTATTCAAAACATAAAGTGATAATTCTAACTCACACACCTCTAGATATTCAATATCTATATATTTATTTTAATGTTAGTTTTAAATAATAGTACAGTCATTAATATTTAGTTAAATGTCTTATTATTAAAAATATACAAGCGCCCCGACCACCCTCTTATCCTTACCGTTTGGTAGGTCAGATAGATGGTGATACATTGGTAGGAAAAGTTGTACAACATTAATGGATTATAAGTTTGTATAATAGTTCCCGAGATTTGAGATATATATATATATATGTGATCAATAAATATATACCTTTATATTATAGTGAGTATAGATGAGTGAGAAAAATATAGTATATACTTTGATATCGTTATATATATAAGTATATAGTATAAAAATTGTACTATGATGTATATTTTACATAACCACCCACTTTACTAAACTATGCTCTAATTCAAGCTCTCAATGTTTATATGCTTATAGTCTTTTTATTTTTTTTTATATATATTAGCATTAATCATTGATCACATGCGTGTTGCTCACCTATAGACAAAGACTACCTCCAAACCTCTAAGTACTAATTTGTAAACAGTAGGCCAATAAGCCCTTAAATCAATTTAAATTCATTTATTATTATATTCTTTATATATATATTATTATATATTATATAATAATTTATAATTATATATATTATATTAAATTATATTATAATTTTATTAATTATAAATTATATTAGTTTATAAATCTTATTTTAATTACTAACGACAATTATATTTTTATAATTATTTAATTATATTTTAATTTACATATTCATGTTGTGAAGCAAATCTAATTTATATTGAAATTTTTTTAATTGATGTATTAATCTAATTATTGAGAATCGGCTTTTATTAATGCAAAATAATTTAATTAAATATATTTTATTTAATATATATTATATTTTTTTATATTATAATTATATAATTATTATTATATTCAATTAAATAATAATTCATATATTATATATTTAATTAATTATATTTAATTATATTATATATAATTATATAATAATAAATTTTATTATTTATTTATACCTAATATTTAATATATTATATATAATAATTAATATATATAAATATATATATATTAATAATATAAATAAAAATAAATGCAAATATCAAATTAGGTATCTGAAAGTAAAGTCTAAATGTACATAATTATATTATATTTTAATAGTAATTTATTAATATATAATTAGATAATATATAATAATATATATATATTATCATAATATAATATTATATATATATTATTATATATAATTATATATATATATATAATATATTATTAATAATATTATATAATATATATATTTTTTAATTATATATAATTATTAATTAATATATATTATATATATATATATTATATATATCAGGTTGAAAAAAGTTTTTTTTTTTTATTATTTTTAAATAAATATTTCATCCATTTTTTTCGTTTTAAAGATATTTACATATTTTATATAAATATATGTTTCCCACTTTCGAAAAATATTATTATATAATATTCATTAAACTGCAACCAATTTATGCAATTCTAATTTTTGCACCTCTTTTAAAAACGTAAAAATTTAAAAGTTATATATATATATATGATATATATCTATATATTCAGTAGTATATAGTCACAAAGAGGTTTGTGAGAATGGCATTTCAAATGATATAATATAATAAATAATATATATATTTTATATTTTATAATATATATATATATATAATATATAATATATTATATTAATTATTAATATATATATTATATTATAATATATTAATTATATATATTATATAATATAATATATAGATATATTAATATTAATTCTTAAGAATTAAAATATCAAAAACATATCCATATCATACTTACTTAATGGTAAGATTATATTTATTATATATATATATTAATTAATATAATATTAATATATATATTAATAATTATTATATATATATATAATAATATTATAAGGTCCATTATATGATTAAATAATATAACTTTAAAAATAATATACCTATTTATTTTAGGATATTCGCATATAAAATTAAATCCAAGGATTAGTAATATAATATATTATATATATATATATATATTATTATTAATAATATATATATATTAAATAAATAGTATATAATATTACTATTAATATTTATATAAATATTAATATATAATATAATATCTTAATTATGACAATTCTAACAATAAATATATTAATGAATATATATATAACTAAAATATATAATCTAATAAACATATATAAATATATATTTATATAAATAATATAATATATATATTATATACTATATATATATTAATATATGTATTTAGTATATAATAATAATATTATATAAATATATATTATTAATTATTTAATATTATAATTATTATGTATATTGTATACAATCATGGTATATATGCGTTGTAAGAATTTCAAAATAACTGGAAAAAATATTTCTACCGTATTATTAACTCTTCAATAAATTGTAAGATATCAGATAAATTCGGATATATTAAATGTTAATAATGTTAATAATAAATAATTTGTTAATTAATATATTAAAAATGTGTCTTTGATAATTGGATAAAAAAATGGTTTAATAGAATGTAGAATTTTGTTTATAACCTTATAATAATTATTACTATATTTCCAAAATCTTATACTTCAACTTATCATTGAGAGTAATATTCAAACTCAGAAATATGTATTATAAAGTGATCTTTTTTTTTTATGTTATGTTTTTGTCGATTCCTCCCTTTTAGAATGGTATTATCAATTTTAATAAATATGAGTGATCAATTTTGAGTATCAATATGTTTAAATTTTTTAAATCAACTTGATGTTTTTATCATAAAATATTGATACTATCAAAAACTTTTGGGTTATATCAATTAAAGTTTGACATTAATTTCTGGTTCCTCCCTAATTTTATCTCCATAAATCACTAATATTTGATATTACAGATAATTTATATTTTAATGTTAATAATTTAGAAAGAATACAAATAATCATATTCCCAAATTGTCTGACAACAAATATAATCATTATGTGCGAAGATTCCACCTTTGTTTACAAAATTTATTACAATATAATTAATAACAAATTTTATATAATAAATAATATAAATAATTATCACTATCACAATTTAACACTAAGAAAACCTATATACATTTATTAGTATATTATTAATATTATATATATATATATATTTAATTATAAATATATATAATTATATTAAATATATAATAAATATTATATATATATATATATATATTAATTATAATATATAATAATATATATATATATATATTAATATATATTATAGATGATATATATTAATTATATAATAATTAAATAAGTAATCTAAATATATTATTATTAATATATATATATATTAAATATATAATATATATAATATCATTTAAATGAATAGAACACCAATATTGATTATTTTAAAGAAATGGGTGAGGATGCACAAACAGATACAGCTAATGGGAACAGAAGAAAGTAGAAAGGGACATGACGTTTAGATCAATAGGAAAAATTACCCCCTTACCCCCCTATCGATCCCTTCACATACCCTTAAAGATATCGCCCCAATTATATATAGACTCGTCGCCCTAGAAAAAAAAATCCTCCAGCTAATATCCTATATTAAGTGCAATTATACGGGGGGATATACGAAGCTAGTATTCTTGCATTATAATGCTAGATATCTCGTCAATGTAAAGTTATCGATTTGGTAGTTCATGGGCACACAAACTTTATACTACTGCCTCCACTTCCACTATTAATGTAATGAAAACCATTCAGTACTCAATCTATTAGATATGTATATGTAATACAAACGCATCAATTTCGAACAGAGAAGTAGATATAGATATTTTACAATGTTCATTCAAGAGACATGAGTCCAAACGCGATAGGAAAGAAATAGATGATATTATTCATTCCAAAGCACCGCTGATGTTTACATATCAATTCAAGCCCAGATCAACTCCTGCTACATAAATCATAAAACCTAATAACAAATTGTTCTACTTATCTCTCATATATTTTCTCAATCATTGTTAACAATAAAGAAGAATAATTGAATACACTTCCATCTACACTTCTAGGTGCACCTTATATTGCTTCGCCTACTCAGTCATCCATTCCTACTCTTTCAACAAAATGCCTAAATTATATCTTTCTACAACTACTCATAAATTAAATTCACTTAATAAATTTCTATTAACAATTCTTCAATTTTCCCTTTTACTTATTTAAGTATAAGTTACTATTATGCCCATCCTTATCCAATCTTACTCTGCTTAAAGCAATGTACCTCCAGTTAACCTAATGCTACACATAACTTCAAAAATTGACTCGATAGACAATCTCGCCTACATTTACTGATATTTTCACCCAAACTCCAATCTATTAACTGATAATTATAATAAAATGATTATACCATTCTTCAACTTTCTAACTCAACCTAAATTATCCTATCTCTATATATATATAGTACCTCATCCCTATTAATTTCTATCTGCTACACCACCAAAACTCACCCTTGAAAATTAGAATTAAGCAACATTGAATATATCTCTAGTTTATTTGCAAGATTTAATCGTAAGAGCTATTCTTAACTAAATTTGGGTAACAAAATTCCAACTCTTACTGAAGTTAATATCAACCACTATTCATTAATCTTATGCAGCAGTCCCTTTACTTCATCATTCTTAATCTTACGCTCTTCCTTCCAGAAAGAGCTTTTTATATTCCCTTGTAAGTTATCTCTTCATCCTCTTTTCCAAATTGTTCATATATTAGCCTCCTTATCTACAATGAGTATGCCATACTTTCTAAGTTTTCATTTTTTCCTCATTTAATATATTATATAATATAACAAAAAAAATTAAAGCAAAAATTATGTAAACAAATATCACTCAAATTCGAACTGTACTTTAACAAACGTTTATAAGTTTAAATAAAGGAAAGATTAATATATAATTTGTTAGATTGATAATTATTGGTATAAATATATATTTATAAGGAGGAAAAAGAAAAAACTAAAAGTTTGCATTACCACATAAGTGAATTAAACACATATCATATCAACTTACCTTTATTTTTTATTATTATCTAATAGAATAAATCCCCATAATAATATATATCTATATTAATAATATATTAATATAAATATTATATATATTACCTCTCATAATATATATAATTTATTATTTCTTACAATAAAAATGTCATATCATATATAAATCTTAATTAATTTTTTTTGACATATATATATATATAATATATTAATATATTAATATATATATAATAATTATTATAATTATATAAATATAATATATAATAGTATATATAATTATATTATAGTAGTAAAATTATTGTATGTACTCCAAATTTATAAATTTGGGTTATTAGGTATACTAATTAGTCTCATAATATATACCTAAATAATTTATATTATCTACTATACATTATATGTATTATAATATATATATATAGAGGATTACCACTATGGTATATAGGTAATAATAAAAATGTATAATAATAATCATACACCGGCTATATATAAACCTTTGGACACTATTCAAAAAAGGGTTTAGATTATATACATTAAGTATATAATATATATTATACCTATGTGCGATATTGCAAACCTTTTAAATATGATCATATAATTTACTATACTGAGGCAAATAACCTAAATAATACAATTTTTATAATATGGCTACAATTATTTTTTGATACTACTCATACTATTTTATATAGATATATTAAATACCCATTATATTTATTTTAGAACATCATAGCTAATTCTTTTATAGGATATATCACCTCCATATATCTTTTTCAATAATACTTTCGAAGAATATAAAGGTGAATTTAGCGCCACTGTTGCTATTTAAGCAACCGTTTAATAAAAATATTTTACTAGTATATTATTATTACCACCCTAACTTACTTATTCATTATCCCCCTATATTTTATCGACGTGGTATATTTTGTACAACTAGGTATTAAATTTTTGTATATATATACACTTATATATAGAAATACTATCCGTGGATTCTAGTAAAATGTAGCCCCTTATTTTGCCCCTGTATCTTAGAAGGGTATAGTTTTATACCCACCCCATATATATATATACTAGTTAATTATTGAGTAGTTACTTTCTTTTCATTAGGTATAATTATATATTAGACCATAGACCGAGGGTGCTTGAGGGTCTAGACACCCAACCAAATAGAGAGAATTCTATTGTTAACTCAAATATTTATTCTTGATAAACTGCAGTCCTAATTTATTTTTCTCCGAATATTATACACAGAGTATATTTAAAATATGTAGATCAACAGCTGAGATTATACAGAGTAAAGTTTTTTGGAATCAACTCCATAGAAATTGAGAAAGCGATATTTTGTGGTAAAATAGTTCATGTGAAAGTTTTTCAAGTTTAAATTTTTCTGGTTGAAAAAATACGAAAATTTGCAGACATCCTCTATCTAAAAACGGCAAAGCGACCAATACGAAATGTTTACAGAATATTTTTGATTCTAATATTTGGACCATCCGACTATGAAGTGTGTAGCAGCTCAAATAAAGTAAGGAGCGTTAGTGTACGAGAGTGTCCTCGAAGCCTCGTCGAAAATAATTCCATGATGCTGCTCCATATGTACTTTTCATAGTGTGTTTTGATCATTCGATCATTCCACTCAAAGGAATACTAACTTATCATTAACTTTATTCTGTACATGATAAACAACTGTACAACTAGTTTATTTTTTAACCAAGGCGAAATTCATTTGAAAAAATAGGAAAGATTTTTCCGAGAGACATACGAACCAAAATATTAAGTGAAATAATTGCGAATACAAGAGCGGGGCCGTTGCTGAAAAGAACGCTAGTGGATAGGTTTACATCTATGAGAAGCTTTTCCAAAACGCAATTGTTGAAGCTTTTAGAGGAGTTTGAGGATATAAAGGTCATTTAAGGCTGGGTCGTACACATTCTTTAAGAAACATCCAAATCTTTTTTAATTTCTAAATAATCATATTTTAAAATGCAATAATTATATATGTTAATTATCATTATTATCTATTCTACTCTTCTTCCTCACTTACCCATGAGCTTATACTACACTAGCAGTTCACCAATCAATTAGTGACGCAATAAGCTGGCTTCTTTATACTCATACAGCTTTTGTTTACGAACAACTTGTGCAGCCCACTCACACTTCGTTTTCTATCTTAAGCATATGTTATGGAGCTTTGTGCTTAATTAAGTGAAACACACAACACACACACCAAACACATAGATCTAAGTATACAAGATATAGTCCACACATAGGTTAGTATAGTATAAGTACATAGTTAACACCAGTACTGGTTTTATACTATTTCACTATACGACTACATTACCCATCGACACTACGTTGACTACACCGTTACAAACGCTCTATACACACCCTTGATCGGTTCTATGGTCATAATTTTGAACACGATAAATTTCTTGCTCCTTATACTTAAGCCTTTTGAGCGTATGTATTGTGATTGTTTGGGCTATTATGGTGAAATTTCGCCTAATCCATTGGTTTATTACGTATGGGGTGTCACAGATGTTGCACGCGTAAACTGATGGGCTTGAAATTCCAGATATCATACGTAACGCGGTTTTGTACTAAGTTGTTTGTTTAATAGTTGGTGAGTTAGGTTAGCGTCTAGTATAGAGGAATTACTAACATGTGGATTGAGCGTGTGGTTCGTAAGGTTAGGTTAGGGTTTTACCAAGTGTTAGGTTAAGGGGCTGCAAGAGTTTATGGCTCTAATGATAGTTATGGGCTATGATAGTTAGGTTAGTGTAAGTAGATAGTCAGACTTTTAGGTAAATATTGCGTTAAAGCACGTAGTGTCTAATGTTGCGACGGGGTAATCAACCATTAGGTGAATTGAGTCCTAGTGAGTGACACTTTTTCTTCTAAGCGTTTTTATGGATTAGGCTTCCCCTGAGCTCAGCGCTTAGGTAATAAAGCGGTCTTATATTGGTTAGTGTTAGGTTAGTCTAGGTTTAGTACTAATGAAGTTTAAGTTATAAGGTTGAGGTTGGGATCATTGTTGTATAGGTTAAGTGAAGCGCTCTAAGGTTAGGTTGGTGTACTGGTCTAGGTTATGATTAGGTTAAGGTTAGGTTAAGGTTAGTTACTTGTGAGGTAGTATTTGTTTTTCTTATGTCTTTTAGTCCTAGGCTTATTTGTAAAAGGTCATGATGATTAGGTTACATAATGATAATGTTATAGGTTAATATATTAATATATGATTATATTTTAATATTTGTGACACACATAATTAGCTTACATATATAGCGTAGATATGTTGATAAATAATAACGATTGAAATAATTATTTAGTTATATAATATAATAAATATAATATATAATTATATGTAATATTAATATTAATTATTATAGCTTTAATTTATTAATTATTATTTATTTATTAATTATGTAATTGCTTGAACATAAATATTACTAATATTTCATGATATATTGATTATTATCTTATTAATTCAACTAATTGTACTATATTATATCCAAATATATTTCATCTATTTATATCTATGTGATTATTATTATTATCTATTATTTATTTATTGATTATTATTATGTTATACACACTTGACATTTTGATTTAAGATCGATTCAACGTATTTATTACTTATTAGAATCTATATATTATTACTTAATAAATCCAATATATTTTTATAATCACTTATAATTAATCATAAATTGAAATTTAAATTAAACGATTTCACATTATTATTTAAATTACCATAATATTAAAATACTTTATATTCTCTCTAATCTTAAATTTATTATGATATTATTTAACTTGATTATGTCATATTACTTATTTAAACCTACAACATCCAACTACAGATTAATAATTAAATACTAGATGTATAACTCTCACATATTGATCAATAAATAATTGAATAATTTAATTGAATTCAATAACATTTGATGATTATTACTATTAAGTATTAATGATACTCAACTTTATTAGTATACCAGCTAAATAATTATTACGTACTAAAACATTCATAATTTAAAATTTAAAAAAGGTGTTATATAAATTAAATAAATATCTTATATATTTTAATAATGAATAATAATATAAATAATATAATTTCAACTAAGAATATTTATTTGTATTCATATATTAAATAATTTTATTTAAATTTGATATTAATAGAAAATAAAATACCAGAGTAATAGATATACTATATTATATAAATAATCATATAATATATTAAAGAATTATATCATAAAATGGTAGAAAATTCTATTACAATTATTTTATTCTGTATATTTTTGAAGGTAAAAATCAGAAATGAAATGTAATTATTCAAGATAAAAATAATAAAATATCATAACAAATTAGAAATTAATAATAATAATAGTAATAATATAAATAAGTATATGCATATTTAGTTATATATAATAATATATCATAGCTAATAAAATAATAAAATAAATAATATTATCAATTGAACAATTAACTACTCACTACTGCAATATTTAAGTAGTAATAAAAACATTAATAATCCATTAATTAAGACAATGATTACAATAATAATGGTAATAATAATTATAATTAACGAAATCATAAAATAATAAATCATATAATAATAATAATAATACATAATTAATACTATAATAATAATAATAAATAATTAATAAATATAAAAATAATATCAATAATAATAATCAAATATATAAATATACTTTAAAGTATAAATAAAATAATAATATAACAAAATAGAAGTAGTACATATGCAACATAGGTGAATAAAAATAATATATAATGAGAGTCAATAATGATTATTAATTTAATATAAATAATTAAGTAACTAATTAATAATAAATATTAATCTTAATAACACTACTCAATATATATATATTAACCTATATAATTAATAATAATACCATATAATTGCAATAATAATAATATATAATAATAACATGTATACACACTCATATACATATATAATAATAATAATAATAATAAAATAATATAATTCATAATTGAGTAATTAATTAATTTATATATATATTGAACTACATAATAATAATAATAATAATAATCATTTATAATAATAAAATATTAATAAAAAATAATAAAATAATAATAATAACAACATAATAATTAATAATAAACATAATACACTAATAATAAATAATAATAATTAATAATAAATAATAATAATAATTAATTATAAATAATTAAAAACCTACTATAATAATAATAAATAATAATCAATAAATAATAAATATCACAGTTAATTATATGTTAAATGTGGTGCGTTTTATGCTATAAAGTAATTATAGTATGCTTATATTTAGTTATTTAACTGTACTTTTAACTGCCCTTAAATTTTCTATATACTATATTAACTCTATATCATTTAACTCCCATACTAGCCTTAGTACTACTATTAAAACTCAATAAACATACAAATATACCTACTTAATATAAGACCCTCAGTATAAATAGATAATAAATATCCAGTTATATAATATAATATCCAAGATAGTATAGTTATATGAATATATATATATATTTTTTTGGTTTATTAAACAAATCAATAAAATAATAGTGTAGTACAGTTCTAAGCGTGAAATTAACTAGCAAACTCTCGGTCCTTGTACTTCTTTGCTTGACGGAACTCTGGCACCAGTCATTGAAAATCTGACTCCGTCCTTAAGAACTTACCGGGCATCTTAACTGCTAAGGACTATTCGGAGTGCATCTGGTTAAACGTTAGACATCGAGTTCCTTTACTGGGGTGACCACTAATGGAAGAAATGGTCTTATTATCCACATGGAAAGGTAAATACACCCTACCTTTTAGTTATGATGTATATATGATTTTAACTCATTGATAGTACTGCACATAAACCATTCGCCAGAGAAACTGTTTTTTCTAGAACGTGCTCTAGGATCAAGAGAATTTCGTTACGGCCAGAAATGAATAAATAATAAGTCTTGGTCACAAACAGACATGAGATAACATAATACATGGGAGATGGTAAATAATAGAATTAATTATAAATATAATTAAATATATAATAAATATAATAGTAATAATAAATTAAATAATTAAATAAATATTATATTATATATAATATATATACTCGTATATATAACAAAATATACTATATTATTATATTATTAATGGACAATCAATTAACACTATACTAACCTTAACTCAACAGTAAATCAATTTACAATAATCTACAACTAACACACCTATAATACATACTACATATAACAACTACAAACACTAACTAATAACAACAGATTTATAAGCTACTACCTATCACATAAGATTTTTCATGATAATATTTTTATAACCATCATACACCTTAATACACTTCATTTATACCTTATAATAACAACGTATTATACATTACATTCAACACCGTATAATACGAACAATCTACTGTGTGGTTATCAGTTCAACTAGCATTTACATCATCTTCGACATCTATATTACATATATAAAAATATGATAAAGAGATATGAACGTATTACTTTAATTCTTAGAAAATTTTTCCTCTTTCCCTTTGAGCTATAAATTAAATTTTATGAATTAAAATTACAAGCTTTAAATAATATAAAACAGGGAAAAAGTGCTAATTTCACCTATTCTATTCAAATATATTATATATAAAACAATATAATATATATATTTTACTATAAAGTTTTTATTATAATAACTATACCTATATTATAACTATATAATTATAACAGATGATTAAACAACAAATGATAAATTATATTTAATTTAATATGTTATAATTAATATTTTATAATATATTATAACATATACATTTTAAAATATAAAATTTATCACAAATATGAATGTAGTAATTGGGCAGCGGCCCTGGTATTGCGATATCCTTAACTTAAATATGCTAATAATATACTCAAGTATTAATTAATAATCTCTCAATAAGTATATAAGCTTATATACCTAGCACATATTCTACACCAAGCATAATGTCAATACTATAGTATATTTATCTATAATATTTTAATACTAC
>JABUQX010073698.1:0-15000 GCA_015478945.1 Trachelipus rathkii | reverse complement strand
GTGTCATTTGATACGCTAAGTTGCTTCACCTGTGAAATAATAAGATACTAATTAGAAAGAACGGTGAGAGAGATCTAGTAATGAACATGGCATTATATTAAATGCCCCACATTGCAAACTGTTCTAAAATAAAGTGTATATAATAAGGGGATTTAAGTATTCACGAAAATATATTTAAAGGGTCTGTGGCCCACTCCTATTTATTATACAAATAAAAATTATCTATTATTATGTGTGAAAACAACAAAATGAAAAAGAATATTAATAAAGAAAATAACATCAACTATTTTTCTATACACCTTCCATCTTATTAATTATTGTACCCGAGGGGGTGAGGGATTTAATTCTATGTTTATTTGATTAATGAACTTCATCTACACGTGCTACATGTGGCTGACAACCAGTATCGTGACTGGCGGAATATCTACCTTTGATAAAAAGGGCCAGATAATTATAATAATAATAATAATAATATTAAGAATAATAATAATGACTACCCAAGTGAAATTATTAAAACAAAGTCTTGAGGTCAATATGTGATAATACTAAAAACGTAATGAGCGCTGAAGTACAGTAGTCAATAAAATACAAACAGCCAAAGACACAAAGAAAACACCATAACAAAAAAAAAAAAAAAAAAAAAGGCGTCAACAATTCAAATACCAGAAAGCTTCGACCTGCCTTATTATATGGGATGGTTAGAGAAAGAAAGCTCCCCACCAATCAGACCCGCCAAAAGCAATAGAAAACGCCTTTCTTCTAAAATGTGAAACTTAAGAAAGAGAAAAGTCAAATTCTTCAAGTTATGGACTCACTATCAAAACGATTTTTGTCTGTTACCCGACGCGGTAGGTTAAGATCAAAAATTTGGATATTAAACATGCGAGCCAAGAAACAATAACAACAACAAAAAAAAAAAATAAAAAAAAAAAATAAAGTTTCTGTGATGAAAAAGAGACCAACAAAAATTTTTGGGTGAATAAAAAGACAAACCACCGAAGACCCCAAAATATTCTAAATTCGCCTCTAGGCTGAACCCCAAAAGGAAAATTGCCTGGCTGCTAAGGACCGCCACTGCTCTTGAGGACGATCGGAGAAGTCTCTAAATGCTCCCATATGGTTTTGTTTTTTAAGCGAAGTAATTTTGTAGTAAAAATTTAACATATAATTATTTGTTCATTAAAAAAAATTAGTTAAAAATGTATTATAATTCGGCCGGCAGAATGATGTTATAGAATAATTAGAAAATCAGATAGACTTCTTTTTGATATATAATAAGTGGAAGAATCTTGTGTATATTTAAATAAACGTTTACAATGTAAGAAGGTGGGAATCCCCTATCCTTCGGTACTCTTATCCCCCCAAATCGGGTAGGGATGGAGGTTGAAGTGTGAAACAAAGATGCGTGTAAACGGGCATGTTAACATGTGCCGTCATACGATATAAGAAATAGTCCTTTTTAAGAAAGGAAATTTGTAACTGTGTTTTTTTAGAATAGTAAAAATTATTTGGTAAAAGAACTTTACAGCTAATGAAAATCGTATTTGTAAAATGGGCCTCTAAGGATGGTCACATTAACGTAGAAATATTCCTTTTTTTTAAAGAAAGAAAACTGTAATAAATTTAAGGGTATTAAAATTTATATTTTAAAATATCTATTTGTTAAAGACCTTGAGTCTGTGGGTATATTTAAAAGCATGCCTGGAGATCTCCATATTTTAAAAAAATTATTGTATTTTATTTATTAAGTATGATAATTAGCTTAGGAAATTCGATTCCTCTGAGTAAAAAATTTAATGAAATTATTATAATTAGTAATATACGAATTTATTTTATGTGTCAATAGTGAAATCTGTCTGATTAAAATTATTTTTATAATGTTTTATGGTGCCGAATTGTTATATATTGTTCGAATTAATATAAAAGCATATAAAAAATTATCTAGTAGAACGAAAAGTAATAAAACTTTCGTTCATTATACCATGTGAGAGAGGGGAGGAGTTATCTCCTGTCCCAAATCGACATCTGACTATGACGTCATTCGGGTAGGTGCAGGTCTATAGGCAGAAGACCGAGGCGTTAAAAAAAAAAAAAAAAAAAAAAAAAAAAAAAAAAAAAAAAAAAAAAAAAAAAAGAGTTTATCAGTAAAAATGAAATAAATTCTACGGAATATTTTTGCCGACTTTAAAATTTTTTTAAAAAAAGTATTTTTTTTAGAATTGAAGGCTGGGTATTCTTGACTTAGCCGGGGATGCACCAAATATGTACTAAAAGTATAGTACTATATAAAATAATGCTATTATAATCTTTATTGTAATTAATAAAGCTAGAACTCTTGGGAGGCAAAGGCTATTATTATTATGATAGGAGAAACACAGCTCCAACCGTTATGTATTAGTATGTACGGTAAAATTTTCTTACATCTTATAAAATCACACACATAACTATGTTTATTCCTTTTTGTATATTATTTAAATGAAACAGCCAAATATGAAACTCTCTCTCCTACCGGCAAATCTGGTATTCGAGGAAAGACGCAGTTAGTGATGGCCCGACATCAGAGCCGCTTACCCAGTGTCCCGGGCATCGCCCGGGGACACAAAATTTATTATTTTGTAATAAAATTAAGGTGTATGTTTATATTAATGTTCTTATAAAGAAAATCTCTTGTTTTAAGTGTCATTTGATTACGCCTAAGTTGCTTCACCTGCTTGAAATAATAAGATACTAATTAGAAAGAAACGGTGAGAGAGATCTAGTAATGAACATGGCATTATATTAAATGCCCCACATTGCAAACTGTTCTAAAATAAAGTGTATATAATAAGGGGATTTAAGTATTCACGAAAATATATTTAAAGGGTCTGTGGCCCACTCCTATTTATTATACAAAATAAAAATTATCTATTATTATGTGTGAAAACAACAATATGAAAAAGAATATTAATAAAGAAAATAACATCAACTATTTTTCTATACACCTTCCATCTTATTAATTATTGTACCCGAGGGGGTGAGGGATTTAATTCTATGTTTATTTGATTAATGAACTCATCTACTACGTTTACATATATATAATATATATATATATAGATTATATATATATATATATATAATTATATATATATAATATATAATTTATATATGATATAAAAGTAATTAAAATATTTATAAAATATATTTATTTTTCATTTAACCTTTAATTGTATATATATATATATATATATATATATATATATATAGTGAAGCAAGCCGAATTTAATGAAGCATACATGAATGGTGTGAAATGACTTGGGCCATTTAAAAAAAAAAAAAAAAAAAATTGTCTAAAAAAATGCATTTATTTATGTGCCTCTTTAAAAATAACGACACCAGCCGATTTTCATGAAACTTATAAGAAACGTTTGAAATTTGCTGTAATGAAAGAAAAATGTAAATAAATCTCAAGAATTTACTTTCAAAAAAAGTTATGACGACTCCCAACCTGATATTTATAACGTAAAATTAAAATCTACTGCTAGATACCTTCTTAAATAATTAATTTTTCACTATTTATTTTATATGCTTGTGGTCTTAAAGAAATATTTGATTATTTCTCACCAATCGCGAGTCAGAGGGACGGAGGCAAAAGTTCGTGCACCATGCATTTGTATCATTTATCTAGTTTTTTTTTTCACTGTTTAAATCTTATTTTAAACATTTCATTCAAGGTTCATATATATATAATATATATATATATATATATATATATATAAATATATATATATATATATATATATATATATATATATATATATATATATATATATATATATATATATATATGATATATATAGAGATTAAATTTAACAAAAAATGAGAAATAAATAATAAGAATAGAAAGAAAAAGAAGGGACAAAAAGAAGAAACGAGAGTAAAAAGAGGGGAGAAGTGATGGAGAATGAATGACGGTGGAGATGACTGAAGAGATAGGGAGATGGGGAAGGAGAGGGTGAGAGGAGGGAGAGAGAGGGCAGGGTGGTAAAATGGGAAGGTAAAGAGGAAGAGAATAATAATCAGAAGCATAAGCAGTAGAATGATATGAAGATGAAGTCGGTTGGTTAGTTAGGTTAGGTATGTTTCTTCTGGACTCATAGCCAGAAGCAGAAGTGTATGAGGATGAGGTAGGTAGGTTATCTAAATTAGGTAGGTTTCTTCTGGACTCATAGCCAGAAGCAGAAGAAGTATATGAGGAAGAGGTAGGTAAGTTAGTTAGGTTAGGTTAATGTACCTCGTAGTCACAGTCAGTCTACAAATTTGACCCAGCGATATATATAATATTATATATAATATATATATATAAATATACTATAATATATATAATATAGTAATAATATATTAAAAAAAAATTATATATATTAAATTATATATAATATAATATTATAATTATTATATTATAGTATATATTATATATATAATATATTAATATTATATATATATAATATATAATATAATTAATAGTAAATTAATATATAATATTCGACAAAAAGAGCCCCTCCTTAACATCATTTCAACCATATATATAACTACCTCAACCGACCATCTAATCATTCTTGTAGAATATTACAATTCTAATCTCTTATCTAAATATATCCTGTGAAAGGTATTAAGTATATTTTAAGGCAGCTTTCAGTTAACTTTGGCCATCACTCCAGTTGCTTTGTCCTGTACAGTAATTAATAGGGGGTTCTTCGTTCAACCTATAAGCATTGGTTTAAAGTATTCGCAACTCCGGTGGGTTCCGCAATACTAATAAGTACTAAAGTACAGTACTTAGGGTTTTTCTACATACAATACTTCCTCTTTCATTGATTGACTCCATTATGTTATGAACTTAACTGCTGCAATCTGACTATTAGTTACTAATAATTTAACCGCTATTATAAACGAAAATGAAGATAGTAAGAGTGAGAAAGGAGAGAGAGAGAGAGATGAGAAAGAGAGAGAGAGAGGAGAGAAAGAGAGAGAGAGAGAGAAGAGAGAGAGAGAAAGATGAAAGGAAGAGAGAGAGAATAGAGAAGAGAGTTCTCAACATTTAGAGAGAGCTTATCAAATCGCGTCGTCTAAATTTTTTATTCTGTCCATCTCTCTACCCTATAGATTTAAAGCTATGCTCATTCTCTCCTTCTTTGATTTACACAATTTCAAATTCTGTAATTGTATATATAGTAGGAGGGAATTCAAAAGTAATTTCAGAACAGCTTATTTCAAGTTATATCATTATTTATAGAAGAAATGACTCGCAAAAGTTCATAAAAATATTTAGGGTGAAGGGATTCTAATCCCCTGCTGTACTCTCATTTATATATAATTATAAATAACCAAAATAATATAGATATGACATTTTACATTCCCTTGCTATTAGAGTCAGACTTGTAGACCCGCTTTGCTTATACATTAATTTGTTTTTGAATTTATCGTAATTTCAGATCGAACTATTACTTATATATTTATATAATTCTTATGTAATTTTCTTCATGTCTGTAAAAACTGAGTTAGGCCTAAAAGAAATTAACAGGGCGACTAATACTATGGTAGGCCTATACTGTAGTCTCTCTCTCTCTCTCTCTCTCTCTCTCTCTCTCTCTCTTCTCTTCTCTCTCTCTTCTCTCTCTCTACTACTCATCTTCTCTCCTCTCTCTCTCTCTCTCTCTCCCCGTCAAAAAATCACTATTTCATTTTATTTGATATTCTTTATTCACCATAAGTGTTTTTCTGATTTCGCTAATTTTCTAATCAAATTTTCCAACTTTATTAATTCGACCACATGGAATTATCGCTTGCGATATTGTACGAGTGTAGGGATATGTAGCAAGTGGATGAAGCCCGGAAGTCAGATGAACAAAAAATATATATAATAAGATATATTGTAATAAGCTATAATTATATATATATTATCCAGTATTATTATATAAATATAATATTAAGATTATATATACTAATTATAATATACTATATATAATATTTTATATAAATATAGATATAATATCTCTATTGATTAATAATTCGAAATATAATATTAATGAATCTATAATTATGTATAACATAATAGTGATTACTATATAATATTAAATAATTATAATAATATATTATACTATAATGATTACTATCAACTAATATATATATAACAATAAATTATATATAGTTTATGTATTATAATAATATATATATATTATTATATGAGTGTAATATATATTATATATATATAAATAATAATATAATATATATATATATATAGTTTATAATAATATTATTAAATATAAATAAATATATAGATAGATAAATATTAATTATATATATGGAAACTTTATGATGATATTTTGATGGTGCAGAAACAGGTATTCAACAACTATGAGATTGTTTAAAAGATTTTAAGTGGATGCGGATGCGATATAAATCTCTCTATAGTGTATACTAATGCCTAATGAGTATGCCTATATATTAGAATAAAAGAAGAATTATAATCACTATTAAAAGATATTATCGAATAATCAAATATAATGATTCACGTGGATATGCAGCTTTCAGTATTCCCAAATTTTAAAAATTAGTAATTATAGTATTATTGATTTAGTTTGATCAATTTATTTAGTTAAGTATTTATTTATTTAGGTTATTAGATAGTTAGTTAAGTTAATCAAATTAGTTTTTAGTTAATATTTATATAGTTAATTCTATAGTTATATTAACTTGCATTCTTAGTTACATATTGCATACAAACGACAGGGCCACACAAAGAACTTATAAATGAGTCAAAGGAGATTTTACTTCCATCAGCGAGGTAGATTCAAACACTGGACTCGTGTACTGACAGAGTTATGAAAGCAGTAACCGTAGCGCTGATAATCATTATTGATTTAATTAGTAGTGTGATATTAATTAAATGAAAAAGTTTCATTTATAAAATAATTGATAAGCTAAGACAATTTATTAATAAAAAAATAAGAAATAATAAAAATAATTGAAAAAAGAATATATAAATATTAATATATCTTTATGTTGAATAGATAATAACTTCGTGGCATTTGAACAAGTTCGAACCAGCAATCCGAATAATATTATATTGATCGTATTTATATATGCATATTTTTTACTATAATAAATATTATTTACTTATTTTTTTTTCAAGCGGTTTCTGATGGATCCTGTTGTCGCAAGATAGATTATTCTCTACATCTCTCTCTCTCCTTTTTCTCTCTCTATTATCTATATACTCTCTCTCTCTCTCTACTCATTTATTACTCTCTCTATATATATATAACAAAATTTAAAACATTTAATTTACATAAATAACTCATGTGATTACCATCCATAATGGGGTAATGGATGAGGTACTATTGTATATATAATTATGAAATAGGTACTATTATAATATAATGTGAGCTCATCTAATTAAATATGGTGATGGTTAGATCTTCCAATATTATATATTATATCACCGTCACGGTGAATTGTGAGTACTATCCCTTCTTTGATATACAATAAGTATCTTCTTTTATAGAATCTCTCAATTCTCGAGGTTATTTACCCTAATATTTACATACCATTTGAATCCTATTCTCCTATTATTCTTTAAAATCACCGAAACTCCTGAATAGGTATTATTGAAGCGTTTCTAACTAAGAAAACCCTACCTGTATTATATATTAATATTTGAGATTAGATCATACTTCCTGATGTCTCTCAGCCAAAAGTGCATTCGCTCTAAAATAGATAAGACATATTAGATAGATAGAAAGACGATTTTTATACATTCCGTACTGATTGATGTCGAGTTCGCTTGTGGATGTGTGCTCGGTTCACACCAATGTGTGCTTTTCGCTATGTGTCTCAAGTGATGTGTAGATGCTGTGTGTGTGTGTGTTGACTTGCCTACCCAAACTTTCTAATCTTGACCCCTAGCACTGGAACCCTGCCGCCATCGATGTGTCGTGTGTGTGTGTAGTGCTGCATTGTGCTGTTGTGATGTGTCGTGTGTAGTGTTGATGTGTTAGATACAAATGAACAGAGCTCGTATGCAGCACATGCTCCGTAACTTCTGTGAATTAATGTGCTACATATATACTCTCTAAATAAACCATTAATGTTACTTTACCTCAACGAGTCTCTTGCTGGTGCGTACAAGCTCGTAACCTCTCCGTGTGTATAATACCTAAACACAAACACGAGACTACAAACATAGCCTAATCATTATCAACATAGCACCATCTATATCTAACAACAAGCCAACAACGAACTACACACACACAACAACAACAACAACTACATAATGCACGTAACGTTTATCCTATCACACATTATTTCATTACACTCTCACGTAAATACCCAGCGATCGATCATCACACACGATTGACAAATTATGAGGAGTTCAAGCTCTATTCATCTCGTTGCATCACGATTCGTACATACTACTTCAGACATATAATGAGAACCTGAACCGAGAGTATCGTGTGCGCTTATAAGTGTAAATGTAAATATTTTCAGACATTGGTTTCATACGCACTAAAAAGGATTTGAGGATTTGCATCTATTTAAAATTAATACTATAGTATCCTATTTACTTAGGCATTTTTGCAAAAAAAAAAAAAAATAATAACTTTTGTATTTTACTATCGAGATTATCTCACCATTATACTTATATTAGAATATTCTAGAACACCTTCCACAATAAGTATATCATTTAGTTCACCTCATAATACCTTGCTTCTAACCCCTTAGGGATTCCATAGTATCGCTCCTCGATCCATATCTCTACATGACTTAATAAAAGTAATTTAAAAGATTTTATATAATTTCTTATAATTTTCTTGTGAGTAGTAGGTAATTAGAAGTAAGAGGATACGCTATTCATAATATTGAAAATAATAAGATTTATGAGTCAATAAATATATATAGGGCAATGTGATAGAGATTATTGATTTATGTGAAATGTATAAAAACCGAAGAAGTACTAATGAATAGTATTAAAATATATGTAAGAAGTATTAGAGATAAAAGACAGAATAAAATCACCGTGCGCTATGCGTAAGTCAAGCGTATGGTGAGCGTGTCATTCCTGTTATAGCAGATGAATAGAAGGCATTCAACTTAATAAATAAAACTATCATAGCTATGATGAACAGACGAGTGAGAAAATTAATCAAAGTATTTATGTCGTAGTCATGATTAATGATAATGTATGGAGTCAGTGAGCTGGGAAAGTGAGTGATATATAAGAATAGAGTAGAAATAAAAGTTGGAAAGATGAGAATGAGAATATATTAAAATAAATAGTAGAGAATATAAAATAAGACAAGTATATAGTATATGAACAAAATGTGATAAGGGATAAATAAATAGGTAAAATATTGTAAACCCTAAACTGTCAGAAATAAATGATTAAGTGATAGTAGATCTATTGCTGAAATATGAAAGAAGTAAAACTCTTATAGTAAATATATAAACATATATATATATATATTATATATATATATATATATATTAAAAGTAGACTCAAATATGACTTTTGGCCAGCGATTTAGTATAATCCGTCATATATAAATCTAACGTATATGTAGCTACAGTAAAAACGGAATCATTTGGTGGAATGCTGGTCAAAATTTTAGCTACGCTAAATGTAAAAAAAAAAAAAAAAAGAAAAAAAAAAAATTTATATCTTCAAAACTACAATAGCTACAGCGAAATAAGAAGAGAAATAACAGTATTTAGGAAGCACTGGACAGTTTAACCATAGTGAACAGAATAATGGGGCGTATTGTGTATACGACACACATAGGGGAGTTCTCGAGAGCGCGACAGGACAAAAATGAGAAGAGAAACCGTTCGCAATCTTACCCCCGATAGAGGAGAGACGAAATGAACCCGCGAACACAATATACCAAGAGCGGGGCAGCGTATAACCTGGAGACTCCTCCCCGAGTAGGGTGATATATAACCTACCGTATGATTCCGAAGGCCGGAGAGACCGTACTATCCTTTGCCATCAGTGCGCGTATACCCTTGGGACTAGTAAGTAATCAAAAGAAAAGAAGCAACAAATATTATGACTAGGAAAATAATCGTAAGTTAGGTATATTTTAAGTTATAAGAAGAATACTGATATGTAATGATATTAGACGAGGAACGCAATAGGCGTCATAAATTAGGCCATTCAGTATATGCGATGATAGCATGATAATACTTAAAACGAGATAAGTCTTTTATTTTTGATTATATTTAATTGTAGCATAATTGCATGTAAATGAGTGTAGAATATATACAGTTATCCGTAGAGAAAGATGTATTCCAATTTCGACTGCTAGCTATTGTAGTTTTGCAGATATAAATCTTTTTATTTTTTGTTCTTGTTTTTTATTTATTGATTTACGATTCTTCAGCGTAACTAAAATTGGTAACTCGAGTCATGTTCCAAAGCGCATGAATATCTCGGTTTACACGTAAGCATATTATAGTAGATATGCGAGAATATTATATGACGGATTGATGAGCTAAAACAGTGCAATCGAGACTGAATGCCGATGAGCTTCTATTTATGGGATATCCGACCACTTTGGTGTAACATATGGTTAATCTGTAATAATAGGCATAAAGATTAGTTTAGATTCAGAGTCAGTTCATTCTAAGTTTTTGTCCAATTAATAAATTCTATCTACACACATTTTATCTCTTACAATAATAATATCCGAATCTATAACATATGGCCTATGATCGTGTTGATACTACATTGTGAATGTACTATAATGCCGATAAGACTAGATGATATTAGTCATACAATGATCAGCGATTCTTTTAAACAGAATCAAATAGTCCAACCGCCGTATCCCGAGTCTACGGTCGAAAACTAACTGACTGACGAACTGCAAATATCTCATGACCTTGTAATCACTAATGAGTGGATATATACAGTAACTGCTGCACAATACGTAGATAAAACGAATAGTGCGTAAATTATAATAAATATTCATTATATTATATCAACTTTTATGATATAATCTTGTATAAAGACTGCACTTAAATTAATATTCTCAATACGCAGTATCTCCTCTCGTAACACTTTTTGACTACCTTAATGATTAGGAACTCACAATTATCTAAGTAACGTTATCTATAATTCGTTTGTGCTCATTCGCGTCTATTTCCATGTATCCCTGTCCCCGCTATGCGAAGCATGAATGGCGTAGAGTGTCATACGTGTCTTAGCGTGACGAGCTCGCTGCGTCATAAATCAATAGTTAGTCTCTGCTACTCTGCTCTCTCTTCATTCGTCCTCAGTACACAATTATTAACATTTTAATATTAATATATATGTGAAGTGATATTAAGTTATCTTTATATACCTATATATATATAAATTAAACAACTACGCAGACAATTAAATAATACTTATTAATAATATTGAATGCACGCATATGGAGTGTATGATATGAGAGTTCCACGTAATGAAATATTACATAGTATAAATGATATGAGAATAGATATAAGTAATATATATAGTAACCTACATTATATAGATGTCTCACGTGTAATTAGTCATACCTGATTTAATCACTCACTATTAATTCGACTGTCTGAGTGTATCTTATTCTATTAATTATCTGTTTAGTTTAGATAAGTGAGGGTTATAATTTAGGTAATGTTAAAGTGTTAGACGTCTACTGAATCTAAGATCCTAATCTCTGACCCTAACCTTAAACAAAAATAAAGAAAAAAATCACAATCTGAAACTGAAATAATGCACGTGGACTAGTACACTTTGAGAATACCATCAAATATCATTCGACAGCAAGCAATGATGCACTATCACTCACACACAGCACTATCTCTATCTATCACGGAACACTACATAGCATTAGCACACACACTACATCCAGCAAACTACTATCTACTACAGCAACAACACTATCACACCACACACATACATGCTATGTATACTAGTGAAATGCATTATATTAGTGTATCTATTAAATTATAATCATAATATGTATGGCACTAATATTATTAAATCTTTCTATATTTATGTTTATAGTATTATAAATGGCCTTTCAACTCATCTTGCTTTAAACTAAAATTAATACAAAAAATCTGAACTCTATGATAGATATTTAGGTATTTATCTAATGTTATAGATTACAAGCTAGTATATGACTAGTTATGAGTATATCTATCTTATAGATAAGTATACTCATTTATTAAGTATACCTTATTAAGAGATGAGCACGAGCAATCCCAGAGGAGAAGTGATCAGCAGACGCAACTCGCAATAGAAAAAATATTATAGAACCAAAAATAAATTAAAATATGAAAGAGAGAAGTGAAACTTATTACATTTAAGAGCTATAATCACTAAAGTGATTAATATTATAAAAGAAGAAGTTTTATAGAGGTTAGAACAAATTTGAAACGTTCAGAAAAGACTTAAATTTAAGATAAGATTTGGACACAATATAATTAAAAATATAAAAAACAAAGAATCATAACTTTATTAATAAGGGGAAATACCAATATTGGGGACTTCGGGACTCAATTTTGGCCCCGCTTAAAAATAGACATAAAATTCTTATTTTCAGCAATTTTGTGGATAAAAGCAAACGCAGCTTTTTTTGACCCTTAAAACTAATTAGTGTTTTCCCTGGGTCGGTAGTCTTATTTCCGGATTTCCATTTTGAGAACCAAGAATTTTTTGAATTTTATCAAACTCCTACAATGTCCGAAAGATTAAAACTGGAAATATGGCATAAAGAGGAAGGAGAAAGCACAGAAATATGAGGTGAGCATGAATGAAAACTCAGAATGAAAAAAGCAGAGAAAAGATAGTCAAAAGTCACAAAAAGAAGAAGAGAGGATAAATGAACACATGATAAAAAATGAAAAGAAATAGTAAAAATAAAAGAAGTACACGACCCATAAAGATTCGGACCCAAGACGACCCTAACAAAGCCCAAGAAAAACTTGGAACTCCACGTTCTCGGCAATGCGAATTACTGAATCAAAAACTTGCTAGATATCGCCATACTACATATACTATATACTAAGTAAATCCATATTATATTCAAGTAAATATATATTACTGTATTATAGTATATTATAAATATATATATAATAATTATATATATTTATTTAATATATAATTATATATAATATCAATATTATATATATATAATCACAATGATAACATATATAATATAGTAATTATAAATATTAAGTTATATTATATATAATGTATTAATGAAGTGATAGTATAATTATATATAGTACTAGAAATATATATAATATTATACTCAAATATATAGTGATAATATAATAAGATATAGAGTATACTACTATATCACTCTAATATAATATAATATTAATTATGATATATTAATATTTAATAGTATATATATAGCGATATGTCATACTCCTATTAGGGTGGCCCAAGATTGTTAAAGAAATTTAATAATTTCTATTGGTACTTGCACCCATCAAAAACTAGTGCTTTACTCGTCAGAAGAATAAACAGACGTATTTAACATAATATAATGACTTAATTAGGTTAAAAATCATCCAAAATGATAAAACTAATTATATTTATTAATGCCAACAAAATTAAATGTGGAACATTGAGAGACAATATATAGACTGGAAATTCATATAATATTTGATTATAATAGAAAATAATAATCTTATGGTTATATAATAATAAACTATAAAAAATGTGTATTCAAATATAATTATTTAAATATGGGTTTAGCTTGGTCTCTAACTGGTTTTAAAAATCATCAAGATAATGAAACATGCAAGAAAATAAAAATTTGTGAGCTGTGTGATAATTATGCGGTTTTCTGTAATAATTTGATATTTTAACTTTTAGATAATATATATTAAATTAAATTTAATAGATTCTAGTACTATAGTTACTTTAATTAAACTAATTGGGACGTTAGGAGGTAACGCACTGACAAACCTGTAGACAGAATAGATCAGTATCATTTTCCTCATATATTTGAGTAATAACACATAGTTATGTAGCTCATTGTAATAAACTATTAATATGATATCTATTTCGGCAGTATCAATGTTTACGACATAATTATGCAATGAAACACCATGCCTTTATATTGTATCATTTGTTCATATGTTTTTCGGTCGGTTTAGAAAAACCACGAAGGGTGAGATGAATCGATACTAAACGATATCAATCTCGCTTGTCGTAAATATAAAAGAGTATCAAGCATATCATGTCTGTGCAATAGTCGTCAAAGTTGCTTTATTGACCTATAGTAGTCATATGCATTCTGTCAAAGAAATCACTTCGTATTTTATCAAGGCGATAGCACACAATTGTTCTTTATTCTCATTAATACTGGATATTCAATTGATCGAGAAAGTAGCTAAGCGAGAAAAAATTTCTGGCAAAATTGAATAAACCTTAGAAAGTGAATTTCACACCTAACTCATCACTTCTATAATTTTGTAAGGAACTAGCTTTTTAACGAACAAAGATCGGATTTGGAGCTTTATGTGCATAGGGTGCTTGCAAACCAGGGTGCTTTAGCATAATGTTTCACTATAAATAAACATAACTCAGAAACTCTATTTCTCTCTCTGACCGTTAACTTGAATTCATCCCTGTGTAAAATAATCTTTAAGCAGTATATGGCCTTTGACATCCATCGTGCATGATGGAATGCTCCAGGAGCTCTAACCTTAAGTTCAGGACCTCTTCTTCCAAGGAATAGTTAGGCAAGAACTAATAGCTCTTTATAATCATCGCGAGGTAATTGTGTTTTCATTACCTGATCTATAAAGTGAAGAATATCGCAAGCTTCGGTCTTCAAAATTTCATTAATGCGCTTAATTTCCATTGTATATTTGTAAGATTTATTTTGTTGATTTTATGCCAAGATTCTTTAAAGCGCTTAAAGAACTGAATATCAAGGGTCACTAGAAGAAGGCATTATTTTATCAAAATCACTCTTTAAA
>JABUQX010073697.1:10000-20000 GCA_015478945.1 Trachelipus rathkii | reverse complement strand
TTTCCCTTTATCAAGTGCTTTCGCAGTACGCAGAAGGAACTCGAACCTCACAATTTCCTACTGGCAGTGAAACTCTGAGAACAACTAAGTTTAGTAACACCAGATTGTTCTAGTTTGCATCCTTCTTTTTCATACACACACTAACCTTCTTGTTCCAGGTAGTAACTAACACTTACACTGGAACTCGAACTCGAACTAGACCTTTATCGGTTTGTAATCTAAGTTTATTAGAGGCAAACCTACGGATATCTGTTATCAGACATATAGCTTCATCCTCCCCATAAGTTAAATTTAATAAACGTCAATATTTTAAAACGTTTTTGTTTTTCCCTCACTGACGAATTCCATTCTGACCTTACCTTTTCAAGAAGGGGTCTTCAAGGAGGATCGACATCACGGGAAGTTCACGAGTGTTGCAGGAAAAGCTTGATTTAAGAATGGACTGAGTAATAATAATGCGGTAGTCATTAGGAGAAAGTGTGCTAACCTTGAGCTAAGGTGGTGGGGGTAGATAACAGACTAGCTACCTAGCAGAGCTAACTGACTAACCTCCAACACTTTTATAATAATAGATAGATAGTAGATATACTAACAGACTAATTTTTCCTTCTATCAGAATTAATCCATTAATCAATTTAACCTTGTCCCTTCTAGCTTCTGATTTTAGTCGCTGTCTTAGTTTCTGATTGCACTTTCTAAATTTATTGGGTGGTTTGGGACTCAGGCTCAGTACTAATCCGGGATTTCTTTTCATTGGGCGTGCCAAAGTTTCTTAGTTGGGTTCATCCGAGTGCACCCTCACTCTCCCCTACATACTCTTTAAATTTAGTTGGCGCCCGAACAGGGACATGATTTTTGTAGAATATTAGTAGTTATAGTACCTGTAGAACAGGGACATGATCATTTTGTAGAAGTATATAGTATTAGTAGTTATTAGTACCTGTAGATGCTGCATACCTGAATTTTCTAACTCACGAACTCTGCAGCAGATATAATTCCCTTCAAATCAGTCGTTCGAGTTCCAGAGTAATAGATACAGTTTTATCATATAACAGACTTAACCTCCTCTTTCCTGCAACGCCTTTTCGCTCTTATCATCCTTCATTTATATTTTGTTTTTGGTCTGTTTATATTTTGAATTTGAAATATTGATATACCATTTCATTCAATAACCCTAATGACGTCCTTAAACAGGTTTTCAGAATTGGGGGGTGATGGGGTGAATTCGGGAGGTGATGAGGTTGAGAGCGGGCGTATCATGGGAGCAGTAGGTGGTTTGGTGAACGTTGGTAGTGATGTTGAGGAAGAGGAAATGCCTCCACCTACTCAACAGGATATGTTGAGATTTATTAGAGAGAAAGAGGAGAAAGAAGACAAAAACCGACGAGGTTCTCCAGTACCTCGAAATTTTCCACCTCAACAAACCAGAGAACAGAAGGATCGCAGAGATCCATTAGTAGTTCCTCAACAGATGAGTGACATTGTAGACCCAATGAACCTTCCTCTTCAGGAGTTTATGTCTACAATTACACAGGAATTTAAGTTCCTTAAAGAGGAAACAGCATTGTTGCGTGCTCAGCAACATCCAATACAGCCTCAACAGATACAACAGACGGTTGTTCCTAATGTTGCTGCAAATCCGGTGGACTTATTTAGTAATGAGATGGCTCTGATAAACTTCGGTTCACAAGTATCTCCAACGGTAACAATGGGACAACAACAGCTTTATCCGGTAACTACAGCTCAATTATACGGAGGATCACCCTCAGACTTGATATACACAATTCACACAACGCCTCCCATAACACAACAGACTGACGTGACTCACAGACAGCCATACACAAATATACTTTATTACAGTCAGGGCATGAATGATCCCTTGACTTCCAGCATATCATCCTTCAGCTCAACAGTGGTATTCGCGACCCACTGTTGACCAGGTTTATGGTTGTTCCTCCCTCAACCACAACCATTTATACAAATGTAAGAAGAAACAAACACTGACGCAGCTTCTGCAAACCTAGCAAGGACATACTTGAATGCCACATGTTCTTATGTCCCAATCTATCTTAATTAGCCGAAAATGCCAAGAACTCGCGGAAGTCAACAGTGGTGAGCCTGGAAATCAAATCGATGGCAGTATCATATTGGTAGTATTTTCGCCGATTTTGAACCAAACTTCATATAACTATCCAAATCCCTTCCATCAGGTTAAGGTGTGGTAGCAAACTTAGAAGATCTTCCTTCAACCTGATACAATTTGTACCTCAAAGAAGGAGACAGGAACTACTTCCATAAAGAGATCTCTTTCTGGATCCAAGCAGAAAAGAAAAACAAGACGAGTATAAGCGGAAATGTTGCGTTATTCACTCCGCTTACAGTAACATCCAGTGAGACGGTCCTATGATGCTCTTCCTGGAACACCTTGCCAAGAAAGCTACAGGATTAGAATGATGGAAAACATGATTCTCCAAAACTTGCCTTTTCCCTAAGCTCTCAGTGGAAAAAAACGCGATACAATCTATAATTAAAAAGCAGCAAGAGGAAATAGTTAATGTTCGTGACATGCGGAAAAAGAAAAATAGTTAGTTCTTGCAGACTTCTACGAAAGAGACTACACAAGGGAAAACAAACCCCCTCCTGAGTAACAGTATGTTGGCGCTACTTCTGATCAGCCTAAACAAGACTTGGACCAGACTATTAGAATAGATGTAGTCAATCCAGGTTGGTCAGATGTTTTGTCAAATTCACAACATTCACAATCACAATCTTCCAAAACAAACAATTCCCGCCAACAAAATACACGAAACAATAAACACAGTTATCCCTCATCCGATAACAGACAAAAGCAGACCCAAAACACTTACACACCGACACATCACAATACCCGAAAACACCTCGTTTGTGATTACTGTGAGAATGTTGGGCACGTGATGGGTGAATGTTACAAGTATCTTGGTATATGTTCGTATTGCAGAAAGAGGGGGCATGTAAGGTCTGAATGTAGATCCATAAGATCTCCTCCACGCACAAAACAATTAAATTCTGGTAGAGTGTGTCCATTTTGCAAGGGCCCACATGCCGGAATCACACAGAACACTACCGTGCAATATACAAAAGACACAGAGGTCGCCTACACAAAACAGAGCATATATACATATATATAATATATATATATATATAATATATATTATATATATATATTAGATAATATATAATATAAATAATATATATATATATATATAATATATTATATAATATAAATATATATATACATAATAATAATAATATAGTTATATATATATATAAATATACGGGGTAATATATAATATAATTATATATATATATAAATATATATAAGTATACTAATAATAATAAAATAATATAATATATATATATATATATATAATATATATATATATATTTATATATATACTTATATAATACCTATAATATATATATATATATAATATAAAACATATATTATATATATATATATATATAAATACTATTATATATATATATATATTATATATATAAATAATAATATAATATATTAATATATTATAATATATATATAATATAATATATTTATATATATATATATACTATTAGAAAATACAACTTTTTATTAAAAAGGATACTCTTTACAAAAGTAAATTTTTATGGAATCCAAAGGCTTTCATCTTGGTTTTATGATTAAGACTGAACATGATTCTGCAAAGATCTGTAACTACATAAATTATTATCCTGTTCTATTTTTCAGTAATCATATACGTGCCCAAATGCCACCTGAAAAAATATGAATTAATTAAAATATACAACAAAAAAAAAAAAAAATCATAAGTTTAAATATTCTTAATCTTACGCCAATATAAATATATTAACAATACATAAATAATTCATTACCAATAGTAGTATTAAATCCTTGAATCTTCCATACAATTCATAAATAAAACTGAGTCTGCAATATAATATAAAAAGAAAATTAAAATAGTGTGAATTAGTGTTGGGTTGGCTCTCAAAATACAACCTTGGTAACCTCTTGCAAACTAATATATATATATATATATATAATATAATATATTGTAAGTTGAACATGCTTAGATAGAATTTGCAAGAAAAGTCAATACCCAAAGTTTAAACCTCCCCCCCCCCCCCTCTCCAGAGCATTTCAGTCAGTTGGTTACCACCATCATAAGACCTGATACTATTATATATAATAATAATAATAATATATATAATATATATAATTATATAGAAATTATATACTATAATAATTATTATATATTAATAATATTATATACTATATATTAATATATAAAATATACTATAAATCGTAAATGATGGGGAAAATAGGGTCAAAAATATCGCCGTTTTTTTTTTTTTAAAAATGATTTGAAACTAAATTTTTAAGTTACATCTATACTTAATAGTTTTTCTCACATTTGGAGTTCGTAATGTTATAGAAAATGAAAATAATAAAAAATATCAAAAATAAAATTAATTTAAAAATTTTTATTAAAAAAATTCCATTCAAAAAATTGGAAGCCGGGAAAAAAAACAGTCCAGTGCGTCGGGAGAAACCTCATTAAATTTTATACGCTGTGCTTGTATCAACAATTTTAATTATAATTTAATTTAATTATATAACTTACTGCATTTTAAAATAATTTCAAGGAATATGCTCAAAATAAAAATATTGATTGGGGAAAACATCATTTAGCTAAATAATTTTATTAATGCGTTATATATTTAATGTTTTTTTACTGTTTACTTTTAATTATATACTCAGTGTAACATTTACTGCGCATGTATGGTTTCAATAAGAAAGTTTAATATTAGTTCATAATAAAATTATTTATTTAATTTAAATTGAAATTCATTTATATAACTTGTAAAAATTTTAATTTATAATTTTCATAATAACTTTCAATTTTCAATAATAATTGTCAATGAGTAATCTACTTTATAAATGTTAATTTTTTTTTGTTAATGGGATTCATTATCCTTAAAAAAAAATTATTTTTCATTTTTTGGTAGTTTAATTAGGTGTTTGAATTGTTCAAAATGATAGGAATAATATTTGAAACCTAGTCCTAAGCTCACTGTTGACCGCTTTCGTGATTATTATATATTGGTATAAAATACGTATCGATTTTTTGCAGATTTTTCTATAAAATCTTACTAACATCAAGTCATCGATTTTACGATAAAAATATCTGATACTAGCCAAAAAGAATCAGTATCTTTTAGACATGGTGAAAGTGAGCTCTCTCCTCAAAAATTTATTTGGTCAGAAAATAGTGATGTTAATTCTTTATTTATATTTAAAAAGTTTTACGGTGTTCATATTTTATGTAGAAAAAGTGAAAAATAAGAAATATTGCTATTCTGGATTTTCGAAAAATAAACTTATCGCTGTTAAATGCCACTTTAAATCTCATCATGTTCGACCGCTTCGACCTCCGAGGTTCCTAGTTTTGACCAAACAAAAAATTTGAATTTTTTTTTTTACAATTTTTATTTATTATAAATATATATCATATATATATATACACCTATATAATAATTATATTATAATAATCATATATATATATATATAGATATATTATATAATATATACATATAATATATAATATGAGGGTGGACTGGTTTAACCATTTTGGTTTAACCATGTTTAAAAACACCATGGTTTAAACCACATAAAAAAAAAAACCATATGGTTAAACCCAAAAAAAAAAACAGCAGAAAATTTTTTAACTAAAATGGTTTATATTGGTTTTTTAAAATTGGGATACAGCAGTAATTTTTCTTCAAGCATTACTGAAAGCAAATATTAAAAAATCTCTGCTGATTTTATATATTGTAGAATATATAATTATAATATATATAATATATAATATATATAATTATAAATATAATAATATATAATATATAATATATACCTAATATATATATATATATATAATATATATATAATATATATATATATATATATAATATATATAATATATTTAATATAATAAATAGTATAATATACCGATATATATATATATATAATATATATTTATATATATATAATATTATAATATAATTATATATATTATATATTATATATATTAATATGATGATATATAATATTATATATACTGGTATATATAACTATACCTATAATATATATATATAATATATAGATTATATATATTATACTATATATATATATATATATATATATTACATAATAATATATAATATAATATATAATAATAAATGTAAATTTTAACATTGTTAACATATTCTTTCTTGCGTAGCTCATGGAGAATCATTTCTACCTCGACTGCCACAATTTCAAAACCCCATAACATCAACATGCAGGAGTGAAAATGTGCCACAGCATTAACCAAACGTAGAAGGCAATGACTATAAACAAAGTGCATGCTGTTTATATGGGAAACAATATGACATGGAGCTAGAACAGCTGCTGATACCACCACCCAACACAAAAATAGCAAAAGTTAAAAAAGAAAGTATCATAAAGCATTAACAGAGCAAGGCCACATTTGAGCGCATATAATTTTTTAACCCAAGATATCAGACCGCCAGAAACTTTCAGAAGGCCTTTCGGCATGAGATCATTCTCTTCAACCTCAATGAATTTATGTAAAAGATTCTCTGAATTTGAATTGCCCATTTTGTTATAAATAAATTAATAGCAATCTTCCTCCTATTCATTAAAAGACCATTTGATGAGCTCTTTGTCAGGGCAAGTGACTTCCTTCTCGTTAACAGACTCTTAAAGAAAAATATCGAAATGAAGAATTATATAATAAAATAGTTAACATATTGTCAGCAACTTTCAATCAAATACTAATGTTGTTGAAAGGTTTATATTTTCAACTCGACTTGTATGCACAGAATTAGAATAGGTTGCACAAGCTAAAGCAGGAAATTAGTTTTTTGTATAAACTTAATATAAACTTTATGAGCTTTTAATGATTCTCTCTCTTCTCCCTCCTCTCTCTCCTCTCTCTCCTCTCTCTCCTCCCCTCTCCCTCTCTCTCTCTCTCTCTTCCTCTCTCTCTCTCTCCTCTCTCTTCTCTCTTTCTCTCTTCTCTCCCTCTCTCTCTCTCTCTCTCTCTCTCTCTCTCTCTTCTCTCTCTCTCTCTTCTCTCTCCTCTCTCGCTCTTCTCTCTTCTCTCCCTCTCTCTCTCCTCTCCTCTCTCTCTTCTCTCTTCTCTCTCTAACTCTCTCTCTCTCTCCGTCTCCGTCTCTCTCTCTTCTCCTCTCTTCTCTCTCTCTCTCTCTCTCTCTCTCTCTCTCTCCTCTCATCTCTCTCTCTCTCTTTCTCTCTTCTCTCTCTCTTCTCTCCCTCTCCCTCTCTCTCCTCTCTCTCTCTCTCTCTCTCTCTCTCTCCCTCTCTCTCTCTCTCTCTCTCCTCACTCTCTCTCTCTCTCTCCTCTCTCCTCTCTAACTCTCGTCTCTCTCTCTCTCTCTCTCTCCTCTCTCTCTCTCTCTCTCTCTCTCTCCTCTCTCCTCTCTCTCCTCTCTCTCTCTCTCTCTCTCTCTCTCTCTCTTCTCTCTCTCTCCTCTCTCTCTCTTCTCCTCTCTCTCTCTCCTCTCTCTCTCTCTCTCTCTCTCTCTCTCTCTCCTCTCTCTCTCTCTCTCTCCTCTCTCTCTCCTCTCTTCTCTCTCTCTCTCTCTCTCTCTCTCTCTCTCTCTCTCCTCTCTCTCCTCTTCTTCTCTCTCTCTCTCCTCTCTCTCTCTCCTCTCTATATAAACTATATAAATATATATATATAATATATAATATATATATATATATACTATATAATATATAAATATATAATATATATATAATAATATATACATTTTCGTGTCGAAATATTATGATAATTAAAAATTCATTGTAATCCCTATAGGTTAAATTGAATAAACTTTTTTTTTTTTTTTTTTTTTTCTTTTTTGCAAATAAATAAAAGTTAACCTTTTTTCTTATTTGTGGGCCTACTAATATACCCTCTTTAATTTACTTTGAGTTTATGTAAAACTCAAAAAATAATAATTTTTCCAGTTACCAGTACCAAAAAATTGAAATCAAGAATCTAAAAAATTTATTAGGAATTTAAAAATATGTTACAATATGGAAACAATTTCCAAGTAGTATTTTTGCTTTATTTCTATTAAAACCATTATCAAGCTTAAAACGATCAGATTTATTATAAAACCCCCCAAAAAAACCTTTGTGATCACTCAATATTTGTTTTTATATATACCAATGTTTTGTTTTTTTTTAAAAAAACATGTTTTTTCCAACCTATAATAATTAATATAATATATAGATTATATACATATATATATATAAATATAATATAATTTATAATATATATATAATATAAATATATATTATTTTTTATTTTTTTTTTTTTTTTTACACTTTCCACTCCACCGCTCACGGCATGATCATATTTAGGAGGGTGTACTCAATTTAACGTCCGAGCACGCCGACGACAAAGCCCAAGGAGAGATACCATCATTCAACAAACCCGACCAGTTTGCAACTTGGGTCTTTGACCCTCGCTTTTTGGCGAGTGCTCCCACTGAACAAGTGGCTTTTAGTATAAAAAAATTATAAAATACAAAAAAAAACCTAGATATATAAAATATATAAATACAACATAAATAAAACAAAACAAAGGGGGGGCATATACTATATTATTATTTATCATACATAATATTATTAAAAGTAAACACTAATTTAAACACCAAATTCAATATATGCTCACTACAACCACTACTAATCACTTATTATATTGTTATATTATCATTACTATGCTACTATATTTAACACTAATATATGTCACACTATATCACTTACTATGCACACTATCACTATATTAAATATTATTATCACTTTCACTACTGTCACTATTATTATACGACCAGCATTCACAAAAAATTAATGAAAGGGTGGGTTTTAAGACCCATACTTATCCGAGAGAAGAGAATTGTAAATTTTCATTCAAACGACTCGACGATTGCCATGGCAAATGCAACTTCACATTCTACAATATTATTTTAAATTTCTTCTTTATAATATTTATTCAAAATATTTTCCAAAATAGCCAAAAGTAATGATTTTAAAATTTTGCAGCTCCTCAAACCCAGATTAGATATGAAATAAATTTAAATATTTAAAATTTTACATTTTTAAAATCCAAAATCAATTTTTTTTTCCTTTTTAGTTGACAGTCACTTTGAACCAAATACTTTCTCTCTCTCTTTCTTCTTAAATTCTTTTCAGGCAATTTTCAACCACTCATCACTTAATAATATCATCTCTGATATCCTTCTCTTTCCAAAATTATCTCATCTTTCTGGCTTCTGTATTTGGCCCCCTTTCTAGTGCCATTGCTCCACACACAACGATAGTCGAATCATATACTGATTAATATATATATATATATATAATATAATATAATATATATATATAATATATATATTATATAGATAATATATATAATATATATAATATATATATAAGCTATATATATAATATAAGCTATAATATATGATATTATATATTATTAAATATATTATATATATATATATATAATATATTATATATATATTATATATATATATTATAATTATATTTAATATATATATATATAATATAATATAATAATATATATAATATTATATATAATAATATATATAATATATATAAATATAAAATATATATATAAAATGTATATATATAATATATGAAAAATCATGCGGTCACGGTACCGCTTCAGATTCCGAGGCTTCTAGTTTAGCCAAAATCAAAAAAATTTGATTTTTTTTTTTATAATTTTATACGTTTATATATAATATATATATATATATATATATATAATATATCTAATATATAATTATTATTTATATATATATATATATATATATATATATATATATATTTCCAGCTAATAAGTGATATATCTTTGAATTGACAGTG
>JABUQX010073697.1:0-7500 GCA_015478945.1 Trachelipus rathkii | reverse complement strand
TAACGGTTAACTTCTCATTAACAGGCCCACCTTTGTGATTAATATATAATATATAATACTATTATATATTAATATAAATATATATATATATATATAAGATATATATATATATATATATTATATAATAATATAATATTATTATATAAACATGGCGCCGTTATAGCAATTAGGGGGCCAAATTTATTACTATATATATATATTATTATATATATTTAACTATATTATATATAATAACATATACTATATCATATATATATATATAATATAAATATATATTATATAATATATACAATAATATATAATAATATATATATATATATATTATATAATATATATATAAATATATAAATTAATATATATATATATATATATATATATATATATTTTTCTTATATACATGTTCTTCAAGGTTTGATATATAAAATGAAAATCACACAGCCCAATAATATAAATATTTCATAATTTACGAAAAGTTTATTTCAAAATGAGTATAACTAGTAAGAATTCTTATATTAATAAAAGAGTGTTGCTTTTTTAGGCATGAAAATAAAATTTATATTTCTTTTTTCTTCTTAAAATCAGTTATAATATCTTCTATCAAGTAATTTTTGACGTGAAACGTTTCCCCCTCGAATGCCTAGTTAACATAGCCCATAATCTTTTGTTGAAAATAGTTGACCTTAGCCACGTTTTAACATGTCGAAGGTACTAAACGAACTTTCAATTGCACAAGTAGTTGAGGAAAGTGTGAATACTTGATAGCTGTGGAAACTGTGGGAAAATGTTACCAATGATTTTTTATATAATGTGCCTAACTCATTTTCTCATCATTTGTTCCCTATCTGAATCATTCCAGAAATTAAACAAATATTCTGCTTCACCAATTAGAATGTCAATATTCATATTCATTAAAATGAGTTTCAATTTTTTTTTAAATTATTTGGATTTGTTAATTTTCTTCTTTCTAACTGGGTGCAAAATGCAAGGAAAGGCGAGTTATATTGTGTTCCGAAAATTTAAAACTCAGAGATGAAATGAGAATCAAATCAAAGATAAAATGGGCAAACTCTGAGCAATCCTCAGCAGAACTTTCGCTGGATTTCCTTTGGATACTGCACTTGGAAATGAAACATCTTGGCAAATTCTTAGCTTTTCAAAAAATCACCTCCTTATTACGAGTGGACTGCATATTCATTTCCAATCAGTTTTTTAATATATCATTCATAAGTTTTTCTATGTCAGCACGATGAAACCTCTCATCCAAATGTTATTAAATTATCTTAAAGTTGTCCACTGATTCCTATTAGGCTGCCACAATGAATTTGAACCTATGTTATTCGTTCATGATTTTAAACAGATAGAAATGCAGGAACTCCTTGCTGCTGGATGATAAGTCGGACATCTAGTCTCTCAGTAATCTGTTGGCGCTATGCTGGTCCATGCTTGACATGGTTACACATCGCAACAATCCTTGTAAATTACATCTATTAGAGTAATTATAATTCCGACCTGCTTCACAATCTTAATTTCTCTCAGTTTATAAAGTGATTCCAATTTGGAGTTCTATAAACTGCTCTGGCAAGTCAACCACATGTACCGGCCTCTGTGAAATCAAACTAGTAATGATACGAAATCCAGCGCGAGTGATCACATTGACTTGCGAGGACAAGTGCTGCACTATACTGAGAACCAATACTCTCGTAGAAAGAAGAGTATCATTCTCATGCTAATTGCTACCCCTTTTAACGTTGTGGTTACAGCTTCCTAATCCAGTGTATATAGGTTCACTCCTCTCCGTCTACAGTATACAATTAGAATTTATGTTCTCTAATACTCTTCTATAATAGAAACTCGAGAATAGCTGGAAGTAAAACAACTCAATATTTATACACTAATACACATACGCATAAGCTTGGCTCTCACTATAGCTGTACGTTGATCGGTCCCCCGCAATTCTACTCTATCTTCTCGAACTCACATCGCTGTTGCCAGAGTCATCTGAAGTTATGGCCGTTCAAGTACAGCAAATATATCGATGTCCTCTCCATACAGCCTATATTGTCACATAAACTTATATATTAAACTCATCATACATTGCTAGCTAGTGAGACAGGTATCGCGAGAGTTAGTGATCAGCGTTGAAGCCTAACGATGCAAGTCTTTGTATTTGAATAACGAGGTTTATGTTAAAGCTAGAAGACTGTTATCGCAACTCTCGCATTGCCAAGATGGCTCCCAGATGTACACACAGAAGCGAACTGAGCGCAAGTCAAATCAAGTGATCCCATTCGCGGGATGTAGAACTAGCATGACCTCCCGTGTGGCTAGGTCGTAATATACAGATCAGCTAGAGAAGGACCACCAACAAAATCAACGTACTTCCTAGTGTATTCAACTGGTTCTTTTTACTCAACGGCCACAAAGAAAAAAGGATTCTTTCTTTTCACTTCACTGGAGTCGTGGAAGTTTCGTGATGCACATTAACTTACTACGCGCCTGTATACGAGCTAAGTGTTACCTACAAGATCACACTAACTATTCAGCTTTTTTCTTCCGATTAATCAAGCGAATATCCAATACAAAAATTCTTCTGGCAAGATTTTCCTGGTGAGTTTTTGTATTCTTGTCATTGTCTATCTCTAAATAATTTGTCGAACAACCATTATCAATAATAATGTGCTCATACTATCCCATAAACAATTCTTAAAGAAAGAATTGAAAATCATTGACATCTCGCAAGCCTTCAACTTTTGCCAGGTTACCAATTTCTTTAATATAAAATGATAGGGGCCTTTAAAACCTTTTTGGTTTGTGCCTCAACGGAATACATCAGGTGTGCTCAGATATACAACCTCATCGCTCTTATTTTTCTATCTTCAGGTTTATTCGTCTTTTAAAGAGTCCATCCTGTGGACCAGCTGTACACTCACTTCAGTGAATAACACATTTATCCTATTTGTGCCTGCGCGTACTGAGCATCTTAGTATGAACATTCTGAATTATGTCATGGATCATTATAGACTGAGGATCTGAATTAGAGCTAGACTATCTGCATCTTATTGCATACCTAGAATCTTCGATGACCAGAGCTCATAATATCTCATTCTCTCTATGATTAGATCGGTTCCGAAGACAGTTAATGTGAGAGCATCAATCTACAAACGATCCTTTTATCAAATATCTATTATGGCCATAATGAAGCTCCCGATAAGATGAGTTAACGAATAATTGCTATCCCTTATTCATAAAGGAAAGTGATTTTCTCTAGCTCACCAGAAAGGACCTGTAAAAATCTGTTTAATATACCCCATCAAACTGCGTGGATGTGTCGTAACAGACCTCCTCGTTTTGCTTAAATTATAGTGTCGAACAGCTTTTTATAATCTGCTTTTTTACACAATTTCTATCCAATGTAATATAGGAGTATGTGACCCTTAATACGCAGGTATACACTTCTCTTACTGTTGCCGCCATCTCTACTAGTTATCTTGATCTATTCCAACGCACAGAGCGTCTGGCAACAATACTCACTATTTAATATACCATCCAGTAACACATACACTATCTATGGCAACTTACTCCAATATCTCTTTGTGCTATATCTTCTTCCTCGAGAAATACGGACAAAGACTTACATACGTAACCACTCGCTTCACTATATACTAGTCAGGTCTCGGTTATCAGTTCCTCAAGATACAGAATCCAACTTAATGGCTATTACGGACTATCTCCTACCAATTTAGCATTCTCTTTCTATTTTGGTCCTAACGCGCCTGTTCAACGCGACTGTATAGGTGGCTCTTTTATCCACGTACTGTTCAGCTGAACAGTTTAATTTTATATATGTTAATAACCACCACTCTTATCTCTAGCCTCTCTGCGGGCAAGGTTAATCATTCCTAAACTTACTATCAAGCACGTCGACTTAGACGCCATGCGCCACATCCTCTGTAGCGTCTTTCTCCGAAACAATGATCGTGAGCCTAGATTCCTTATGAATTCAGCGGCGCTTAGTTATTACTGAATCCGCTGTCCTACAACTTGCATGATTGTGTACCTTTAGCGGATATAATATGGTATAGTTCAAAACAAATATTTCGGATCCCGACATTCGAGAGCATGTACTCACTTTAACTTTGACGTTCCGTTTCGCAGAAGTGCTGAATTGAGAGGCCCCTGTCGTACATTATTATCAAAAAAATACAACAATCTCAAAATTGTTCTAATTATACCTTCAATATCGGGAATTCTAACTCCGGACTCGCATCAGATCTAGGGGTAAACACTACCTTGTCCCGACTGAAGCTGTTAATATCCGCTGACAATCTCCCCATGCCTTAGAATGTGACTGGCGGGGTCCATTTCATACAACCCAAAACATTTGAGTCCTGGCTGAACATCGATATTGGTCTCGACAAGTTGGCCCTCGACCGATTTGAAGATAAAGGCGCTAGTGGAGTCCCCTTTACCTCTCTTCACTCCAATCCAGCGCAATAACTGAAATCTTCAGAATTATGCAACCATTACAAAAAAAACTAAATTAAGGTCTCGTATTGGCTGGTTAATAATAAAATATTATTGTATATATACACCATTGAACATCCAAAGAATTGGTTTCATTATGCTGGCCATGTTCGGGAACCTATCTGCACTCGAGTTACGTTTGGTTTAGGCGACGATTAGTCGATGCTACAATATCGAAGTGGATTATCCGTGACCTGTTATTTTCCTAACTGGCCCACACTACATTAATGAATTACTTCTTCATTCTGCCAGCACTTAGGTCTTTCGATCTCTATCAATTAGTTTGTATCAAACCCTGTCACATTAGCCCTGTTAGGTAGATATTGGAGTATTTAATAAATACATGTTAAACCTTTTATATATTCCGTATGGCGTCATGGATGTTATCACTGATGCCGAGTCTCCTTTAAACTATTAAAAGTTCTTTTATTTCCATATTGATGTATAAAACATCCGTGATAGCGATCTTACCCGTATTATGTCCTCTGAGTATAGTTCTTCTCGATGAAAGGATAATATTTCCTTTTAGTTAAAGTTTTTCCTATATCAGTAATCCACTCTTCTTCAATGGCTTCTAGTTTCCTTGTTATCTACTATGTATCTGTTGTGATATGATATCATACACAAATATCGTTACTTTGATATTCTTCTCAGGTTATCTTTTTCATCTACGGACCAAGTTAGCCTTATCATTCTATTTATTTATTCCACTACTTACTTATACCCTAAGGTTTTAAATTATTGGCCTGTATCAGTTTTATTCATATTATTAATTATTCCTTCTATTGTTATTGTTGCTTATACATTACTACCAATCCTGCGTAATAATATTAAATACCTTTCATTAGTTGATATCCTCTTCCGGGTGTGGAACCATTCTCCTTATATATATCGAATCTAATGATACAGCCTATCTAGAGTGCCTAAAATAAATCAATAAAAGCGTTAATGTTCTATTAACACATTTTGCTCCACCTCGATATATACTTCATTAAAGCGCATAATCACCGCAGGTGTGGCGCAGTGCTTTTGAGCTTGGGCATACCCACACTTGCCCCAATGTGATCCTAACCTGTGCGCTCTCTTGTCGTTTACTGTGGTGTATAACGGAGATTATTTGCCTTTATAACCACCCTATCACCATCAGTCTTCATTAATCTTCCTGTTTAAATACACTTTGTATCCTTTTATATTATATATTTAATTACCACATATCCTTAATAAAACCTGAATACTTAATTACTATTTTCATATCTCAATAATCCGTTTCAATCTTATTATTTTTACACTAGAATAATATAGGAAATACTCATATTATATGTTATCCTTACTTTTAATTTACTACCACAAACAAAATTCTACAGTAATAATGAGTCCATTAAAATCATTAATCCATTATTAATAAGTTTATACTTTGCGTAATGTAGCTGGTTTGTTGAGACTTTTATCCACGTGTTTACGTATTGGGTTCGTTACCGTTACACCTTCTATAATACTACTCTTTTTTCTTATTTGCAGCTACTGCCCAATTTGCTTAATCCTTCTACTGCGCGTATTGCAGCAATCATCTTCTTTATTCCGTGCCCCTGCTATTTACAGTATATCTACTTTATGGTCATATACATATTATATTAACATTATTTATTTATCATGTAATATTTACGCATTAAACAATGGTGTTTAATATTTAAAGACCTTGCCGACCTGATCTTTAGGCTTCTATCCTTTACTAGCGTGGTATTATACACTCCACGATGTTGTAGTCTGTGCTAAATGTACAACCCTGATTTTCCTTCATCTTAGCGTAATGATTACCTTTGTTAGTATAACTCGCGTTGTAGTATCTTCAAGAACTAGTACTCACTTATAAATTCTATTGGCTCTAGATGCGAATCCAACAACCACTACTAAACCATAATTGTATTTATACCGGGCTAGTTCTTTTACTCAGAAAAGTATCATTTATTATAATTAAAATTTATTTATCATATCATATAGGTAACTACTGCTACCGACTTATGTACCTATAAACATAATAATAGGTTTGAGCAGTCGGAGCTGGATCCGTTTTCTCGAAACTAGTTGATGTCTTCCTCTTTCTTTTTATTAATGGACCTCATATATCTCTCCTTCTTAGGGGAACATTAGTGTCCTCGCATAATGACTCTTGTTTCCAGTCACACAAGAAACATCTTTACAAAGGTCTTCCTTCCTCCTGTTCTTGTCTATTTTGTGTCCTTATTGATTCTGCTTACTACTTTGTAAGGTCTTAGTAATTTGTTTTCGAGTATCACACATTCCCTATATGGATACTGTTAATGCTCGCTGCTTGCCCTCATTCATCGGAGCACCATTCCTACGGAACTCATTTCCAACAATTCTCTATGATTTCATGTGCCCTATTATTTGTATATATTTTACAATCAAGTAAACACCTTGATTCCTCTTACATTTTATATATGTCTCTTCTATTGGTTTACCTCTAGTATACCGGAGTAGAAATCTCGCAGAGTACCTACCGGTTTACCAATATCGCACATACGTCTGCATATTGTTTTTCTTTTTACACTCCCTTTCAGTATTGAGTTAGGGTATTGCCATTATTTGGAGTAATTGCATCGTTCCACTTGAATTCACTCTTCATCGGTTCGTCACAGATTTGATCTTCATACCTAGTAGGACCTAAGTTACAAATATTTGATCCTTTATCCATACTGGAATACCTTTGTACCACTTACCCTTTTATACATTCCATCTCACATTTACTTTATTTTTGAACCTTCTCGCTATTCCCTTTGAGTAAGCAATATTAAAAATTGGTTTCTTTAGTATATTGCTGTATCCCTTATATTTCATTCTCTTCTGGATAGCGCCTTACCATATTAGTTCGTTACTGCTACCCTAAGATGTGCAAATTATCTTAGGTCAATTTAGTACTATCCACTTTCACTTCATCTCCATGTTCCCAAAATCCTT
>JABUQX010073696.1:20000-26547 GCA_015478945.1 Trachelipus rathkii | reverse complement strand
TATGATTATTATTATATTATTATTATATTATTTATTATTTATTATATTATATTGTTATTATTATTTATTTTATTTATTATAACTTTTAAAATCTTTATCTTATTATTATCATGACAAATAATATTATTATATTATTATTAAATTGAAAAAATTTGTTACTTTTGGATACTCAATCACTAGTTTGACTAGATTTAGTTCCGTTACGATCTCTGAAACTGCAATAAAAAATAGGCTGATTACTGAAAGTCAAAGAATGCTTTCAGATCGAACGTATAGTCGACCGCTGATTTTTGAGCATTGTTACGTCTATAAATCAAATTTCATAGCATTTTAAATCCGACATCCACACCGAGTTGTTAACACGATGACACTCCACCATGTGTAACACCGATTCTTGACTGCTTTCATTTTGAATACATTTTACTACGTCCACTCTCCATGAGCGGCCGATTTTACGTTTGATCTGAACGTGTCCTAAAGCTGAATTTGTAGTCATGGTTCAGCATTTGATATCTCTCGGCAAATCTCACGCTCGTGTAATCCTTCGTATTGTACATAGATGCCTAATACCGTACACACACGCACACGCACACACACACACACACCTACACACACACACACACACACACACACACACACACAACACACAACACACACTCTCTTCACTTTCTTTTGCCTTAAAATCGTGCCAATGAAATAAATAGGGTAATAGAAACGTAGTATATAATTTAATATATTCTTCGTATTTTCTATAGAATTGCAGCTTTTGATGCTAAGTAGTTTTTAGTCGTATTATTCAGAGAAAAAAACAAATTGTTAGTATTATTAATTCGTATACAGTCATTATGTTTTAACCTTTTAAAACTCGTATTATGTATTTAAAACATTTATTAATTCTATTATAATATTTACATTTTGTAATTACAAAAATTTATATACAGTATTTGTAAACTATACATTTACTTCTAATATAGGATAGTAGTTTTTAAATTTAATGTACAAAATAGAACTCACTCGTCATATGAGTGGATGTAAAAAAAAAAAAAAAAATGCTGAAAATGTAGCTAAAAAAAATCTGAAATTTTAGCTACTTTTCCAGCTAACTGAAATTACTATCCTATATTTGTTTATAGTATTAGTTATCATTTCATCATTTCTCATAGTACTTGTTTGTAAGTCTTATATAATGGAAGCGAATATGGCACTGCTAAATATATATAATATATTATATATATATAATATATATATAAGAATATATATATATTATTTATATATATATATAATATTAATATATTATATATATATATATATATTATATATATATATATATATATATATGCACTAGTTAAAAGGAGACAATAAAAAATAATTACATATAGCTTAGTTTCCTAGAAATTTTAGAAATATTAAATAATAATTCATATTTATTAATAAATATCTTTTCTACAAAACGTTCTTTTATTTTCACCTACATATTGCTATACTTATATGTATAAATAAAAAAGGTGTACCTCCCACGACTATATATATATATATATATATTATATATATATATATATATATATATATATATATATATTATATATATATAATATATATATATAATATACAATATATAATATATAGTATATATTATAGTCTATATATAATTCATAATATATAATATATTATATATATATATATATATATATATTTATATAGATAATATATATACTACTTATATATATATATATATATATTTATCGTATATATATATTTATATATATATATATATATATATATATATATATTGCGTGTGTTTGTGTGTGTGTGTGTGTGTGTGTGTGTGTGTTATAAAACATTATTTTCCCTTTATTTTGTGCTGTATACATTATGAATTATTTTTGCAATACCTTGTTAAAAACTATTATTTAATAACATTCATATTTTGAAAATATTTGCTTTTACACACGTAAATATTTTTTTTTATAGTTTAATTATATATACCAAAAATATATTTTTGAATTACGTAATGTTAATATATTAATATTAAATTAAGTAATATTATATTAAAATAAAGGTTATTTTTTTGATATTTGCCTCATGTAATTTACTGTTTACTGTTTCTTAATATTGATTTTAATGGATGTATTTGATTGTCTTGTATTTTTTCTTGGGAATGATTAACTTTATCACCTTTTAGTTTTTGGACCTCCGGGTTTGAAACTGTTACTAATTTTGGACTTTTTAATTTTTTGGAATTTTCTATTTTACGAATAAGACTTACACTTTTAAGTTCTGTGTTCGGATTAGGTTTATGGTTATTTGAATTAAAATCCGATTTGTCATGTTTACTTGAATCGGGACTTTCATACCTTTTAATTTTTGGTGAGGTATCTTCGTTTAAATTATCGTCTGATTTGTTGGTTTTATTTTCATGGTTATTGTTAATTCCTTTTACGGATTGGATGGTTGTTGTATCGGTACCGTTGACAACGTTTGTGGAACTATTTTTTGATTTTGAACTGTGATGCTTTTTAGATGATCGTTTCACTCCAGAATCTCTGTGATTGGTTTCAAGGGCAATATACGGTTTACCCGAATTAAAACTGTTATTTTCTGGAAGCAAAGGCTTGTTTACTTCATTTTCGGGAAAGGGAGGAATGAAATTGTCATTAATTGGTTCTTTGGTACCTTTAATTTTGATAACTTGCTGACCCACCTTTGAAGACTCGGTTGTAACGGAATTTTGCCTCTGCCTTAAATTAGGGCTTTTATTTCCTTCATTCTTTTGAGATTGTTCACTCGATGAACTTCTTCTTACTTCCGACTTCTTTTCTTTGGTTTTTGATCTTTGGTTTTTAGTTTCATTAGTTTTTAAGTGTTTTGGAATAGGAGGTTTTTCTTTTTTACCCGTGTTTTGCCTTTGTGTTTCTTTTTTCTCGTAAATATCTGATTTTCCAATGTCCCTTAGTCTCATTATAGACTTAGTTGATGATTTAAGTGGATGTAAACTCTGCTCGTAAATAGGCTCATTTAAATGAGAATGCAAATTAGATGATGAAAAAACTCGATCATTTTGTTTTTGCTTAAGTATTATCAAGTTTTCTTCTGACATAGATGTTATTATATTGGAGGTTTTCTTTCTTTGTGATTCTCTTTGTTCTGTTTTTATGGAAGATAAATTCTCATCATTAGAAGCTGCTAATTTTTTGGCTGATGTGTTATTTGGATTCAGTTTTTCAAAACTTTTATAAGCAGATACCATTGGCATCAATTCAACGCTTTTCCTGTATTCAGTCTCACTACTTTGACCACTACTAAGATTGGCATTCCCTGAGCAAAGAAATTCACCACAGCGATTATTCCAGTTTTTATTCTTCTTTAAACTATTTTCTTTACCGGAATTTTGATGCAACTCATAAAAATCCCTTTGTCTATTTTTCTGAAGCATATTTTGACATGCATTTTCTGAATTTCTTCTGGTTTCTCCAGTGGAGTGAGAAGAACTGGAAGGTTCACAAGAACCACTGCAGTAAATATTGCTTGGTTGTGAATGGTTCGTACTCATATCATCAAATTGAGCGTAATATTTATGATGCGGAATACTTTTGGCATGTTTGTACAAATAATATTGTTCATTATGTTCTACACAGCAAGAATTGGTACACGTTAAAGAATCAGTACTCTTCATATTCCTTAAACCAGAATTCTGAACCTGATAATTACTAATGTTTTCTAAACACTGATTGCACATTGAATTTGATCCTCCTAAGCATAATGTGTAAGTTGAATTACAGTCATATACAGTTGGTTGGGGAAAATTGGAGTCTATTCCTCCATTTGAAATTACAGGGTTGCTGCTGACATAAGTTTTCTCATGAACTTGCTGAAGTAGCTGCTGTTGTTCTTCAGAAATATGATTTGCTAAAGACGCACTTTTCATTTGTCGAAATTCATCTTGAGAAGAATAACCCTTGGGTTTAAAAGAACAAGACTCAACCACAGTAATGATAGAATCCTCATCATCGAAATGTTTACTTTTCGACGTCAAGCTTTGGGTTGAGTTTCCTTCTAAGCTGCTTCCATCTTGAACACTCAAATTTAAGGTTCGTTCCGAGTGACTTATCTGCAAAATTAAGAAAATACGTCGTTACATTCAATAAATTCTTTCAACTCAAATTTCTAATTGTAAAATTTGTAACTTTGAACTACATACCAAGGGTTGACATAAATTTCCAGGAGGTAGAACATCCAGCCCTCTATGAGAAGATGCACGGGAACCATATTGTATACAAGACACGATATCTGGATCTGGTATCAATCTTTCTTTATTTAAAGATAGTTCACTATCTTGGCTTTGATCAAACATTGAGGGTGAATAAAATATGGTATGAGAACTTCCTTGATGATTCATTGATGAACGATGAGATTTCTTACCCCAATCCAAAAGTCTTCCCCGCGAAGCACAAAAAAAACACAGAAATATAATAGAGGCGATTATAAGGACTCCACCTGTGCCAACAAATATACCGATTAAAGGTAATGTAGCTCTGCTGTTTAAGGACGAATCCTCGTTTTCCTGTGAATTCATATCTGAAAGTCGATAAAAGAAAACTTATATATATATATATATATATATATATATATATATATATATATATATATATATATATATATATATATATATATATCTTCTCATATATATATATATATATATATATATATATATATATATATATATATATATATATATTGTTGAACAAATTTTGACCCCCAAACACGAGTAATGCTTTGAATGTTACTTACCCACCCCCCCCCCTTCAGGAATACAAATTTGATTATCTCGGAGCTCCCTCCCCCCTACTATCAAGATACTATTCCCAAACCATCGGCAACACAAAACATTTCGTAATAGATTGCCCTACTTTGGAGGGCATGAGAAGCAGTTTCACTGGATTAAACCTATCGGATCTCTGGGCGCGGCCAGCGATAGTGACGAAGTGCCTCGAGGTCACCCACTTCTCGTAGGAGGGGAGTTGGGGCCGACAAAATAAGTAAAGTATTTATATACAGGGATGTCGCGGATGTTCTGTCTCCGCAATGAATAACATCCACGTAATTCTAAAGATTCGCAGTGGCGCAAAATAAGTGCATGACTTTTACCATGACATCATCAAACCAAGAAAATCCTCAAAAACTAAAGTTGAATACAACCTACGATACACTCACGAGATAGAACATATAATACAATAATACAAAGCGCATTAGATGTGAAAAAGAGTTTAATCTTGTAAGCAAATTGTCTTCAAAATGAATCAAGACATGTTAACAGGTATTGATTGGATCAGTATCGCAATTGTCATTGAAGCTCTAAAATAATAAAAGGAATGAAATAAAGTTAAATCAGCTGATTCTAGAGTTAAATCGGCTGATTCTACTGTAAGTGATGCGATGAAATTTCCTTTGGTGGCATCAACAATACGATGAACGTGAAACTGAAGACAAAAGTAAAACTGATAAAATGATTAATATGAATGCTAATGGAATTTTTTTTTCGAGAGTAGACCTTATACCAACGAAAGGCCATTCCTCCAGGTAGACAAAATATTGTCCTTCAAGCCACCACGAGTTCATAACAAGGCAACAACTCTCCGAAAGAACTCGTGATGCCCTCCCAAAAGTGCAAAGTGCTAATGGAATGAGAATGCCGAGTGATGCTACTGCTCACGTGATGGGTAAAACAAATGAAAAAAATATCCTAAATTATGTAACTAGGACTTTATTAATACACATAATTTTAACTAACCTTGATCAGACATTATTTGAGGAAGAGGAACATAGACTTCCAGTCGGACAGACTCGCTTCGACCTCGTGCATTGAAAGCGTAAATCCGTAGAGTTACTTTCTTCCCATGTTCTAAATTTTTGATCATCCATTCTGGAAAGTCTCTAAATTGAGAGAAAGAAACATCAGTTTATGTTAGTTAAATCTGATTAATAGATTACATAATACTGCTAAAAAAATACAAAATAAAACTGGTTATTAATAAAATATAAAATTAAGTATAAATTAAAATCTTAGATAAATTAAAGACCTTGTGATATTAGCTTCTGTTTTTCCTTTCTGAATGGCCACAAGGAAAAATTTTTGGGGAAAGCCTCCGTCGAAACCCTCCACACATGACACCGAAAGCCCTCCCGCAGAGTTTTCAGTATCCACTGAACAATTAAGAGGGGGATCAGGAAGACTTGCTGATACAAGAGTTATTTCACAAGGTGTGATCTGAATCCCAACGCTATTTCTGGCTCTGCAAAGGAAAGTACCAAAGTCCTTAGAATCCTTTGGTGTAATTGTCAACCTTGATGTGGTTCCATCTGTCTGAATCTGCTTGTCGATTATTCTCTCCTCCATGTTGTTGTATATGTTTAGTTTTGACCATGAAAATGAAAGGTCAATAGACGGTAAAGATTCAACCCTACAAAGAATGGTAGAAGCTCTGCCAATTTCTGTACCTTGTGTTCTTTTCTGCCATCCCGACGAGCATTCTGGAGGGTCTATAAGAAT
>JABUQX010073696.1:15000-17500 GCA_015478945.1 Trachelipus rathkii | reverse complement strand
GAAGTTTACCTTTGAACAGCGAAAGAGAACAAATTCTTCATGAATCATGAAGTTATCCTAGCTTTGACTGCTATATTAGCAAGTATCAATATTAAGGAAGTATTTGTGTTTATGGTAATAAAACATTAACATATTATGCAGTACAAAAATGTTAGTGATCGAAATTTTCAAATACCTGATGGAAAACTGATAGATTTTTAATCATATGCCCCTACCATGGGTCAATCGGCAAGGGCGCGGGTTCGATCCTAGTCCGGATCCTAGATAGAAATTACCTAGATAAGTTTCCCTCCTAGAATAGGCCTACGCCCTTGAGGTGTGAACTTTAAAAAAATGTTTTAATTTACAGCTACGAGTGCAAAAGCTAAAGCTGTTGCTTCAATTATTTACCTAGCAGTGTGGGTTCCCTTCAAAATTCACAACAAAGGCTGCAATGATGCAAAACTAATCTGGAATTACTAGTATGAAGTCGATATATGATGACTAAAAACAAAACAAAAATGTAGTGGTTACAAAAACCTTTCTTTTAAAGTATGTCTGCGTTTTATTGGAAATGGTCGCAAATGTCAATTTGCTATTTCATTGTTAGTATGACAAACCTATGCAGACATCATGAAGGTCTATTTAATTCAATCTATTTATTAAACAGGAACGCTGAACCGTTTTAAACTCTATACGAAAATTGTGATGTCATGATGTACACTGAACTGGCGTACTCAGAAGATTTTTTTTTGGGGGGGAGGGGGCTGAATCTTCTCTTCCAGATTTCTTTTTCTGTTTTATTTATTTTACATTGCTTTTATTTGAAAATTTTGATAAAAATTTGATTTCTTTAAAATTTAGAAGTTGCTGTAGCCACTCAGTCACCATCCCCCCTTCGAACCCCCACTGGTATACTGTTAGAAACTACAGCACTTCGTAAATAATCACTATCATTGTTTTATTTCTTAAAAAAGTAAACTATCCGTTCTTCATTTACTAATCCTAAGAACATAAAGATAACGTTGAATGCCTTCTTGACTGGCACAGTGCCAGATTTAAAAGACAAAGTTTTAGGTAAGGAATCAAGTAATACTAAAAACTATGCTTCTATAACAATTATCTAATTATTTTTAATTATCTGAACTTTACGTAATGTCTGTTATAATTTACATCATTATTCACATGATTCTATGAAATACTTTTGGATCTCTCTCTCTCTCTCTCTCTCTCTCTCTCTCATCTCTATATATATATATCTCTCTATCTATATATATTCTTTCAACAATATATATATATACTTTCTTATATATATATATATATATATATATATATATATATATATATATATATATATATATATATATATATATATATATATATATAAGGAAAACCAAAGCCAGAAAGAGATGTAGCATTTTAATACAGAACGTTTCGACTCAAATAAATAAATAATGACAATAAAAATAAAATTGATAAAAAACAAAACCAATAAACATATTAAAATTAACATTATATTATAAAAAGAGAGAAAATAATAAATAAATAAATTAGAAATGAATATAAATAAACAAAATAAAAATAAAATTTAAGAATAAATAAAAGCATAGAATAAATTACTAATAAATTATAAACCAAGAACAGAAAAATAATAATAAAAAATATAAAATATTTAAAAGAATCTTTGGAGAGGAGTCTGGCCAAGGTGGATCTGGGCCTGTCCTTTCTGCAGTTATGTAAGATCCACAATACGCCTCCTAAATTTTTGAGGGTCAGATTATACGGGGAAAACCCTTTAGTCCACTCAGCTGTATAGGGATATTTTGACTAACTCTTACAATTTGAAATTAAATATAGGGATAGACTGCGTTGCTCCTTAATGAGTCTTCGCAATATCCAATCAACGGAATTTCGTCAATCTCTCTCCACTCTGGATTTTCATCATGGGCTTCGGGTTATAGGTGGTGTAATTAAAAAATACTCCTCCATAGTGAGGAGCAAACATGAAGGTAAGCTCAGCAATTTGAGTATTAAGTTCCCTACTTTTCACTAAAATCAAAAAAGTAATTTTTAATTTTTCATCGTAAAAGTTATCACTTAGAGAACAGCAATTGCTATCATTCGGTCTCAATTTCCGATTACCTGTATTTAAATTTGACTATTTTAAGTATTTTTTAAGTTTGGAGAAATTAATGCATCTCGTCAAGTTGGAACCTCTATACCGTATGGACTTCAAAGCATTATACAGCACCATTCAAGCTGTTTCACATATGTATTTTTGTGCGGGCACTCGTTTCTCTTCTCATCCTATCAATATTCTAAAACGTTTGGGTAGGAGAAGAGATTTGACTGTCTGCGAGCCTGACAAGGGTAGAGGTGTAGTCATCTTGGATAGATCGGACTATAGACGAAAAGTTATGGACGTTCTGTCTGATAACAATCAGTTTAGAAAAATTACTACTAGTTTTACAATTCTTATTAATAAACTTGAGGACAAACTTAATAGAAAGTTGAGATCCAT
>JABUQX010073696.1:5000-10000 GCA_015478945.1 Trachelipus rathkii | reverse complement strand
CATACAAAACATAAAACAATAATACTATTACAAAAAACCTTTTATTTACATATATCCCTGTGTGAGGAGGGGGGGGGGAAGAATTCCGACAGTGAAACGTTCTCCGTTCGTAGGGGTGGTGGGACTAAAAGGATAATGAGAGTTAGTTGGGTTGGCAACCCACTATCAATTATCTTTTAGCTAGGAATGCTTAAAAATACCTCGGACCTGGTCGTATCTTGTACCTTTCGGCCAAATTGTATGAATCGTCTAAGTACAAGGAATGTTAGAGGAAAAAATGATGTTAGAGGAAAAGGTGATGGATGTATTTAGAATGGATAAATTTGATTTGATTGCTGTGGCTGAAACAAAGATGAAAGGAAGCGATGAAGAAGAGTGATGTGGGGTGAAATGTGATTTGGCACAGAGCTATAGTGGATTTTGTTTGGGAGGGTACAACAATATTAATAGTTAAATTTAAGATTTAGAAGTTTAAGGTATATTTGGTTGAAACATATGGTCCATCTAAGGATGATATTGAGTAGAGGGCGAATTTTTGGGATAATCTGAATGATGTTTTGGACGGGGGAGTAGAAGTTTCAGATTGATTATGTTGGGCAACTTGAATGGTTGGATAGGTGATCGTAAAAGGGATGGTATAACTGATACCTTTGAGGTTGCGGGGGAAGATGAGAAAGGTAGAAAGCTGATTGATTTTTGTGAGGAGGGTGGAATGTGTGTAAGTAACACATTTTTAGAGCACAAGAGTATTCATAAGTATAAAAGAGTTGGTGTAGGTAGAGATGGTATTGAAATGAAAAGCATGATTGATTAATTTTGTGTAGATGTAGAAAAAATAATGAAGTATGTAAGGGATTTTAAACCAGCGAGAGGGTTGTGGATAGGAATATCAGATGATTAAATTTATTTAATTTATATAAGTTTAAGTTAGTGAGGGTATAGATGGATAGGAAAAAAAAGGAAGGAAGGAAGGAAGGAAGGAAGGAAGGAAGGAAGGAAGGAAGGAAGGAAGTGGGTAGAATTTGGAGTGAGAAGTCAAATGAACAGTGTTATAAGGAAAAGTATGTGAGAGCACTTTCAAATAATAAGTTGATTGTGAACAAGTTGAAACTGAACAAATCTGGACAAATATTGCAAGAGAAGTATGTGGGTGTACTAAAGTGGGAAGTAAGAATATCAATAGTGAGTGGTGGAATGAAGAAGTAATATCAACAAGCGTTAAAAAGTAGAAAAAGAGGCGAATGGAAATATATAAAGAGGAAAAAGGAAAGACTAAAAGTTGCATACGAGGAGGAAAATAATAGGTAAATGAACAGCACAGATAGAAGATGAATGGGAACATAAGGGAATAGAAAGCTCTTCTTCAAGGAATTAAGAAACGTTAAGAAAGAGGGTAATGGGAATCTACATAGAAAAATGAATACTAATTGTACTTTCGTGACATGAAATGGATGAGAGAGTATAGAGGGAACACTTCGAAAATCTGCATACCATTGGTAGTAATGAATGGGAAATAATGAATGGGTAATAATGAATGTGTGTGAGTTTGATGGTGTAAGAAGAAATTGGCGTTTTGTTGATGAAGTAATTAGTATTGAGGAGGGAAAAGATAGAGTGAGAAAGCTGAAGAATGGTAAATCAGCAGGTATAGATGGAATTATTGGTAAAATGATTAAGAATGAAAGGCAGATTGTGATTGATTGACTGGATATTTAGGTTGTAAAACAAAGCGTTTGTAGAGGGTATAGTTCCGAAGGATTGGAGGAGACCTTCAATAGTATCCTTTTATAATGGTAAGGGAGATAAGAGGAACTGTAAGAACTATAGGGAAGTTAGTTTACTTAGTATTTTAGAGAAGATATATGCTTGTATTTTGGTTGAAAGAGTGCATCAAGTGACTGAGGGACTGATTGGCGAGGAACAAGGTGCATTTAGTAGTCGAGGATATGTAAATCAAATCTTCACATTGAAACAAATGATTGAGAAAATGAGAGAGAAGAAGAATAAATTGTATTTAGGTTTTATGGAATGTAATAGACGTGTGACAGGATAATTGGGAAGCTTTGTGGCAGATGTTAGAGATATATGGTGTTGGTGATAGGCTTTCGAAAGGGATTAATAGTATGTATGTCGATTGTGAAACGTATGTAAAACTAAATAGAGTTGAAAGTGAATGGTTTAATATTAATGGTATAGTGAGACAGGGATGTGTTATGTCTCCATGGCTATTTAATTTGTTATGGATGGAGCAATGAAAAAATTAGAGTTAGAGGTTGAAGGAGAATTTGTTAGACTGATGGAGAATGGAAAAGAATCATCAGCGTACAAAAAGCAGGGCACCCCTGCTTATTGTACGCTGATGATATTTTTTGTGTGTGTGTGGCAAATCTGAAGAAAGTTTGAGAGGATTGGTAGAGGGGTTTGAAAATAAATGTAGATAAGAAAGAGTAAGGTGATGGTAGTAGGTGAGGAGAGTCTGCGATGTGATATCATGTTGAGTTTAAATATTTAGACTAAATGTGGAGGAAAAGGGAACGGACGATGTAGAGTGTAAGTTGGAAAATTTGGTGAAGGAAGCGGCATAGTGAAACCCAGCATTAGATGGATGGAGGAGTGAGAAAGAGCATACACCTGGTGGAATGAACAGGTAAGAATCCTGTGAGACAAAAGATGGTAGCATTGAGAAGATGGCTTAAAAACAGAAGTGTACAATCCAGAGCTGTGTACGTGGAAGCAAGAAATGAAGCAGAGAGAGTGAAGAGGAAGGCAAAGGAGGAGGTGGCTGAGAAGCTAGCAAAGGAGCTGATGGATGATATGAAGGAAGGCAAGAAGAAGATTTTTAGATTGGAAAGAACGTATAGAGGAGCGAAGAGTAGAGTATGTAATATCAAAGACAAAAATGGAGAAACAATGGTAAGCCCGGAGGAAAAAAACAAAAGGTGGATAGAGTACTTTGAGGAGTTGTTGAATGTGTGGAGGTGCAAGCCGGAAAGAGGAAGGGAGAGAGAGGTGGAGGAAGAGAAACGAAGAGGGAGTGGAGGAAGAGGGGAATAACGAAGGAGGAATTTGTGGAGGCGTTAGGGAAATGAAGAGCGGAAGACTCCTGGTGAGGATGGGATACATATTGAATTGCTGAAGAACGGAGGAGAGGAGCTAAAAGTCCTTGATGCTGAATTTCTGACATGAACAGGTGTTGGGTGGAGAGAAGAGTGCCGGAAGGTTGGGGAAGGTCAATAAGTTCCCATTTAATAAGGTAAGGGGACGCAGGAGATTGTAAAAAATATAGAGGAATCTCACTAATGGATCAATGGCGAAGTTAAATGAAAGAATATTAGAAAGAAAATTAAGATTAAAAATAGAGCCGAGATTAGTGAAGAGCAGTATGGGTATAGAAGTGGCAGAAGCACTACAGATTTGATGTTCGCATTGAGAATGATACAAGGAAAAGACATGGGAATACAACAAGAAGCATATATCGCCTTCATAGATTTTAAGAAAAGCAATTTGATTCTGTTACCCAGGGAGAACCTATGGAGAGTTCCTGGCAGAAGGGCATTATGAATGTTGAAGACAGACTGATAAAGGCAATAGAAGTACATATGTGAATAGCTTAAGTAGAATAAGAACAGGATATAAAAACCAGGAGTTTGAGGTAAAAACTGGAGTAAGGCAGGGTAGTGTTTGTGCCGCCGATACTGTTTATAGCGTATTTGGACAGAGTCATAAGAGGTGTGTAAAGAGAGTTTAGAAGAGATTGACGGAGATATCATGTATACGCAGATGATTTGGCGTGTTGGGAGTGAGATCGGTGAGGGTTGAAGGCCAAATGGTGCTGTGTTCGCCGATTAAGAGAAGCTGATTAAATATGAAATGTGGAGAAAACAGGAATAATGGTAGTAAGCAGGAGGAGGATGAGAGAGTAGATAGTGGAGGTAGACGGTAGAGAGTTTAAAAATGTGGACAGATATAAAAACCTAGGTAGCACATTTGGAAGAGAGTGGGTGTTCAATAGGAAATACGAAGTAGGATTGAGCAGTAAGGCAGGACTGTAAGAGCAGTATATCCCTATCTTAAAGATAAATAATGAACAAGAGGTGAAGAGAGCAAGTATACGAGGAGTGTTAACACAAACTGTGTATGGGGCAGAGAAACAAATGGAGCATGAACATAGGAGAGAGGAGAGTAGAATTCAGACAGCGGAGATTAATGTGAGGACGGTGATTGGAAAGACGAGGAAAGACAGAGTGAGAAACGAAACAGTGAGGGAGAGCGTGGTTGTGAAACCCATGATGAATAAGGTGGACGCAGCCAGACTAAGATGGTGGGACACCTGGAGAGGATGCAGGAAGAGAGAGTTGCCAGTCCAGTAGGAGGTGGAGACCGGAGGAGTGAGGCAGAGAGGAAGACGCGGAAGGAGAGGAGGGACACAGTGAAGGATTCATTAAGGAGACACCGAATGCCTGCAATGGATGAGCTGATGGCGGATGGATCTGATCGATAGAACACAATGGAAACGGAGGTTGGCCCCACTGACAGGCTCGTGAGCCTACTGGGAGAGGATGTAGATGTAAGATATATATAATAAATATATATATATATATATATATATATATATATATATATATATATATATATATATATAGATATTATGATATATATATATCATATATATTATATATATATATATATATATATATATAAATATTTATATATATATTAATTCATTTAAATAAATAACTTTTGAAAAGAGATTTCGGAAAATATTTGATTTTTCTTGAAGATATTTACTTAAATAAATAAATACATTAATATGTTAAACAATTATATTTATTGACTCCTTTCCCGAATTCGTTTGATATATCAATTTTCGAATATTTTTTTATTCGCTAAAAAGTTAATAATTTGGCCTCAATTTTAATTTGAAATCATAGTAAAAACAAAAAAAAAATTGATTTATATTTAGGGGGTATGTTTATATATTTTGGGTTATATATAATAAT
>JABUQX010073695.1:22500-27000 GCA_015478945.1 Trachelipus rathkii | reverse complement strand
GTATGAGGGACGATTCGAGTATGCACTACTTTCCAGCGCTAATCAGATGGAAGAGCAGGGTGGAAGAGACCCAGTGTTGGGGGGAAGCACCCGAATCTGTACGAAAATTTGAGAGGTGCGTCGCTGGAACACTCACTACCCTCTGTTAATGCAGAGCTTTCCTGGACGTTCGGTCGCCCCGGTGGTAGAACTCACTACCCTGTATGGAGTAAAGCTGGGTGAGGTCAGAGGAGACCCGCTGGACTCCATGCACTCACCTGAACTCCTTTGTTGGATGGGTTTATACCCTATGGCTTAAAGGCGGATTCTACAAATAGGATACAATCTTCCTTTTAGTATAAAGAGACAGTAAAAATGAATTATATGAAAAAACTAGGTAAACTGCACGTGCCCCATTACGTAATAATAAGATTAGTAATTTATGGCTTGTTCGCTATTTATACTGTTAGTGAGAATACATTTGACTCACTATATGATACTTTTTTTGCACAATCTCTAACATTAAATTAAGATCTGTTAACTCACGGATGCAATCTATGACTTAGAAGAATCACGAATATGGTATAAATAGATAAATAGACGTAAAATAAAAAAACATAACAAACTTCACTGGTTTCATATTATTTTGAATAAAATGGTTACAAATATATAATTTAAAGTTCAATTAATGATTGAGTGTGATTACATAGTAAACGAGGCGTTATTATATAGATCTTTTCTTAATATACGACTGGTTAATATAAGATAATGGTAATTTGTAATTATCATCGGTAGATTATATATTAATAAAATGAGTAATAAATATGTTATTTAGGTTTAGCTGAGTTAGGGAATACTCATTACCATGTTAAGAGGTACGTAACTATCAGCTATAGTGTGTACTGTAACTATGATATATGAGTACTAATACTGAGTGAGTGTATTATATACTAATGGGTAAGGTAGTAAATCGAGTATCTAGTGATACGTTTATAGAGTAGTTAGGTACCAGATATATACTACCGGTAGTGTATATCACTATATAATATATATATAATAGATGATATATATATAATACTTATATAGAATTACCTACTGTGTCAGGTAAAATAGAGTTATGTATCGTAATATGATCAAACCATAAAATAATTATCTAGCCAATAATAATTATGATAGATAATAAATAGCCTATTTTTATGATTTGCCTTAAATCTTCAGATAATTATAGTTAATTAATTAATATATAGTTTAAAGAATTTTTTAAATGATTACGATAATAATGATATATATAGAGATATAATTAACAATATATAATATAATATATATAATATATAATATATAATAATATATATTATATATATATATATTATATAATATAATTAAATATTATGAAAAACGGTATATATATTTATAAGTAAGTATATTACTAGTACATATGATAATATAGATATAATGAAGGGATAATTAGTAAGTAAATATAGAGCTAAATTGTATATATGTTTATACGGAATAAAAGTATAGGTAGATAGTAATAATAGAGTGAAGACATAATAAGTAAGACAGTATGGATTATATGAGGACAATATTACAATATAATATATACATATAATATATGTACTTATATGTTTAAATATATTTATATATATAATATTTTTTGCGTTAATTAAAATATTGTGTGTTAGTTTATTATGTACTAACTATCGTAATATGTTACTATAGGGGTGAGGTATATAAATACCGTTATTATGCTCTAAGTTTATGGGTATATACTATAACCTACCTTAATTATTATTATATGGGTTATATATTATAAGAAATTCAGTTAGATGTAGTAATATCATCGTTCACATCAACTATTATATTTAATGTATGTATTTACTATAATTATAATAAATACCATATATAATCCATAAATAATATAATATACAATATTATATAATAATATTTAATACCCTAGATAGTAGTTAAACTGAGTAAAATACAAATATATAACGACATTAATTTTCTTTAATAATGTAATTATCCTAAGTATTAAAAATATAATTATTCCATTATACTTGTTTAAATAATTACACTGGTGTTTTTTATTACTTAAATTCTAGCTAATTTGTTACAACCAACGCTAAATGTAAAAGGATAACAACCTAGAATACTTAACTAAATAACTAAAATAATCTAATATGATAATATATAATATTTTATATAAAATCACTGTCGTACAATACTCACGGTGGCTATTCTTTAATCTTCCTAATGCACTCATTGTAGTGAAATTGGAAATCCCAATATAGAGTTAAAAGCATTGGCCTAATCGACTGTAAATACACAAGTATTCTTTCTCATCTATAAATTGACACGCCGAATAAAATCAGATTTAACTCTCTGTCCAATGTAGATCTCAGAAGGGGAGAAATGGGACAACAGTCAGGATCAGAGAAAACTCAGTGAAAACCTTAATGGACCTAAAAATTGCATAGTTATCCAAAAATTAACCTCAACATGTTTAACACTACACCTTAAACATTAGGTACAACCCCATTCTTTAAAATTTAATAGAAAAAGTCCGACACCAGATAATAAGCAGTTGAACGTGGTAGCACAATAAAATGGTTTTGTAAACTTCATAAACATATCAATTCTTAATTTGAATTCGGATATAGTGTTAAATAATCTAATATAATATTCAACTAATAATAAGCAACAATATTTTAACTTTACATTTAGAGTTTTATATAACTTTCCTTGTTAGCAATATAGGGAGTGATAATCCTGTTAGACATGTGAAGGAACAACTAAGATATGACGAGTAAAACGCCTGATTAGAACCTTAATCCCCTCAATAGAACCTGGTGCGCTCATGAACTTGGAGAATTTCCTCTAAACTTGATACTTAAGGCTTATGCACCGGAGCAGATTATCACAATCGCCGAATATAGTGTTGACTTAACACGGCTTCCCTTATGTTCAATCGCGAAAAAACACACCGTAGGAGGTTCGTAGGGAATGACCATCAGGGTCAATAAGGTCTATATGCTTGGCTTTACTCACTGCCAGACAACTGCTCCCCGAACCTGTTAGTTTTCGGTTCGTTAATATCCTGTTATTGTTTAAACCGTCTGGGCGAGAGTTTTGCATCCCGGCTCAAATAGATATACTCCCTGACTGCTTACTCATCCGAACCTTCCGCGACTGTTGGATTGTTTCGCGATTTAATGGTCTCAACCACTGTTACTTGTCTGTTTTAAAAGACTCACGTTGTGTCTCCTCAGAGTTTTGCATTCCCATTTAATAATCTATCAACAGTTAGATATTTTTACACCGAACTTAAAGTGATATAATGACGAGCGAAGAGCGAGAATTGAGATCCCATTAAATACAAACCTCGGGGTAAGAAAAAAAAATTCAAATGGCTAGTCTGGTGAACAGACGAAGCCAAACGAAAGTCTCCGTTGAGGAAGATTATGGACGAAGGAGTAAGCAGTAGTTCATAAGGAAATAAACAACTAATAGAAGTTTAAGGGATTAGGGGCAAAACCTCTGGACTCCTCAGACGTGTTTAAACAGAAGAATAAACAGGAGATATTGACGGAAATTCAACAGTCGGAAGGTTCGGTGAGTAAGCAGAAGTCCATAAACCGGGTATCTTCCTCACTTGTGTAAAAAGGCCGAATGATGCTTAAATAAGAATCAAGTAATTATCGTCTCAGGTATTGGATAAGGTTTCTAAGGCAGTTTTAACTCGTAAGTACCTAGTTGTTCTTATATGTCAAGGTTAACATCATTGCTGGAGTAACAGTTAAAGTTAAATTATGGTTCAGGAATAACAGTTCGTTTAATAAGTGATACGTGGCAAACATTTAATTATCGAGTTTTTGTGACTTTTAAAAATAAAGAAAAAGGTTAACCAGTGTTTAAAAGTTGACAGTTTAAATAACTATTTATTTGATAACTAACAATTTAGGTGCATTAAGTTTTAATGTTGTTCTTTTTCTCCCAGCAGACATTATTTGGCAAGGGATTGAAAAGGTAGTGATCAGTGGCACCTCAAAGTAGAACAATCACGTGATGAGGATAAAGGAATACCGATTGCGACAAAGTTTATAAATCATTATTTAATGAATATTTAGTTTAGGTAGCTAGGGTTGTACTTATCAAATAGCGTTAGGTTGTACAAATTAGCTAGGAATTTATGTGTAAATAAAAACACAGGTATTTAACAGGAATGGAAAATTATTTACTGTGAATTACATTTAGAAAATATGTTCGTTTGTTTTCTTAACTCTTCCGGGTAATTTAAATGCATTTGTTTGGATTTACGAACAGCAGGTAATAAGTTGAGTTGAACAGTATGAAGACAAAACAGGTTTACCAACTTAAATATAAAAAGGGGTTGTACCAAACTGCAAATTTCGGTATTTTTACCAACCCAAGAGAAAAACAGGGTTGTACCAAACCCGAATTAATAAACAGGAAAAAAATCTATGGTATTAAAAAGCATCTGTTATCTTTTCTTCTTCAAAT
>JABUQX010073695.1:0-12500 GCA_015478945.1 Trachelipus rathkii | reverse complement strand
AACCACTATATTATAGTTACCATCTTCTATTTATGACGTTTATTTAAGAGCGATTTAAAGAAAAATATTTTAGACTCATAACGTCTTACAAATTTTTGAAAATTAAAATATATATATATTAAGGATAGTAAAATACGTTGCTATCCTATTATATATTTGATAGTATGTACTTTCGCTAAATATTATCCATATCATAACTAGTAACTTTATACGTCAATTTACTCTCTTATACCATCATTATCAATGTAGGATTTATTTACTAATATATTCTAATAGGGGTCTATTAACGGTATGATTATAATATGTTAGGTGTAATTTAAAAAATATATTATACATCCCTCCCATTAAGTGAGGGGAGCCAAACATGTAAAGGTAACTGATATACTCTCAAGCAATTTTTATGAAATAAGTATTTTAATAGTGGTGCTTCTCAATACTTTTACAACTTAAATATTACATAATAATAAAGTATTAATATTATTTATTATAAATTTAATTAATATTTACATTCTAGTTAAAAAGTTATCACATACTTATATAAAGAGATATACAGCATATAATTAGACTATCATATTATTATACTATTTATATATATATATAGGTTCTCTAATTTCCCATAATTACCTAGTATTATTTTTAATAAATATTATTATTATGTAATAATACTATATATTTATAAGAATTATATTTTTAAATTTTGATGTGAAGATAATTATAATTGTAATACTATTCTCGTTATTATTCAATATGTTGGAACCTTCATATACCGTATGGGATAACTTATTACAAATGCAATTATATATTATTATCATTATAAGCAATAATTTCAATTTTATTTAGTTAATTTCATTACTAATATATTATGTATATATTATATTTTGTTATAGTATCATTATTTTGTATTTCTTACTTTATACTCATACCTAATTATATATACAAGTATATTTATACAAAACGGTATTGATAGGGTAGGAGAAGAGATTTGAGCTGTCTGCGGAGCCCTTGGGGGATAAATAACCCATACTACTACTATATACAAAATATTTGCTGACTTGTAATTATTAAAGAAAGTTGAACTAACGTTGATTTCTGTTTAGAAATTATATTGACAGTATCTAAATATAGTTTAATAGGAATATCGATTTTTTATATTATATAACATATGAAATTTATACAATATCATGTATTATAAAATATTGTGGTTACCAGAGACAAATTTAGTTGAATTTGATGGATACATAAATCATTATGTAAGGTAACAAAGTGGTTTATCCTTAAATGAGAGCACGAGATCTCAATATGATATAAATATTACAGTGAATGGACTTATTTATGATAACATAAATGATAATCATACCTGATTCAATATATAATTAGATGTATAATACTTTACACGCTTATACGTTATAGGTATTCTAATCATTTATAGGTTAATAATCTATTACTAGTATAGTATAATATTATATATCTACTAATTTATATTAGCATAAAAATACCAGTTCATAAATCATGATACGCTATATATATATATATAATAAAAATATAATTATATATATTTCTCACTATACAATTATTATAGAATCAAATATATATATATCTCTATAGAATATAAATATGGCTATCTATTGCAAAGTTTAAAACGAAAACCCTTATAACGTTTGCTAGACCATGAAGTTTTATCATTTATATAGGCTATATACCTATATTTACTATACTTCAGTATATTTATATACTGTTACTTATAAAATAACTCATAACGCCAATTGTCAGGAGATTCTATTAGCTAGTGACTATACTCTTATAAGTGTTATTCCATACAAGTGATAAGTATCACTATTATTATATAGTATTTTAAATATTTAGTCCAGGGGATAAATATTATCTATATATATATTAATTTATCATATATATAACATAATACTATAGTATTACTCTATATATATATAATAGAGAAAAGCACTTTACATTGATATTATATCACCTGATTTATAGTTATCTCAGTATATTATAGTGTTTTTTATTTTATTTTATTTTTTTATATATAAGGTAGTATATATATATATATATATATTGTTTAACTCTTGTATTCTTCGTTAATTGAATTTTGCTTGTTTTGTTTATTTAGAGACTTTTCGCGAGGTCCCAGGATTCCCTTTGGAGAAGGCTTATTCCTGACAACAACTAAATGAGAAAGAAAAGGATTTTCAAGTAAAATACTTGTTTTTATAAGAACATTTCCCATATAAAATAAAAAGTAAACACCAAAAAATAGTTTAGGAACTAATTAATATAAGTACGAATATAGTATTTTAATCCTATTATACCCTATTACAAAAAATAATAATATAACTGTTATAGATCTTAACGCTGAAAATTTTCACAGATTATGTATATATAATTTTATTATATTGTCGTACTATTGTGATAGGGTTATCTGATATCCGTATATTACAATGTTTGATGAGGCGATATTAATTATATAACCTCAGCCAGTTGTAGATATTTGGAGTAGTATAAATATATATGGGGTGGTACATATAGTATTTATATAGTATATTAAGTAGTCTTATATAGTATTACCTTGCTATGATAGGCCTCTAGTATCTCACTATTTCTCTCATATAATATAATTTAATAATTTATTATAATATTATAATATAATACTCATTAACTAGTTAAGAATTCTTAGTACGCAGAAATATTTATCACAATTATGTATATATTAATATACTATAGTGTATAGTAGCTGTATTCTACTACAAATATTTATTATCATAATTTATTATGTTTATATATAATATAATTATAATGTTATATGTAACGTAAGTATTATTTTGTACATTCAATCATATATATTACTTTATATACTATTATGGGTATATTTACTGAAGGACAATATAATATATTATAAAAGAGTTTTTTAGTATTCTATATAGTAGGTTTCTATGTACCACATACCTTAGAATATAATATACGTATTATTCTAACTACATAGTAGATATATATATAGTATGTATAGTATGTATATATATGAGGAGCGAGATGCCTTGGCGTTTTTGGACTTACATCTTTATTATATAAATACACTATGCTCCCTTTTTCGTCCGGTGTTATCTTATAATACTATTACTCTAATAGTATTGGTACTATAGGTTATATATAATATGTAAGACATATACACTATCCATTATATATATGAGTAGTTATTATTATTTCTATACAATACTTTCTAGTAAGTACTTGATCCCTTATATATAATATTTTATACTATAAATATCAGTTAATATTAGATTAACAGTAATAATATTATACTCATAAGTACTTACACTACTATATTATATATCTACTTAGTATATAATATATATAAGAGTACTCATATATATTATTACATATATAATAGTATATGTATATATATACCTGAATTATTATATTTATATATCTTATATATTATATATATGCTATATTTGGAAATATTATTATATATATAAGAATAATTGATATTGGAGAATATCTATTTGTTTATATTTAATATAATTATATATTTTAGACTCTAAAATCTTCCGCAGTTTGCTATATTTAACCGGCTGTAATTTATATATACTATATATTATATATAGATATATTATATATATAATAGTATAGTAAATACGTATCCATATAACTCGTAGTGAATAGTAATAGTAAGATATATAATATATACATTTTAACTTTATTAATAAGAATTTAGTAACGTTATATATAGTATTAGATACCATATTATATATATATGTGTGTATATACTGGTATAAAGTAAATATTAATATATATTTTTTATTTAGTATTGATCATTTTATACTATATTCCTTTTGTTGTTATATAGTGATAGGATATACTTATCGTATAGACATATATTGATTTAAAGTGATATATTATCTTCAGGAGCTTGAATTTAGTTAAGTATATATATTATAATGGAAGTTTTTATATTTATCTCCATATTTCTTCAGTAACATTTAAAAGCATAAAGACTCTCCTTATATTTTAGCTATTAAAATTGGATATTGCTCTACATGATTATATTTATTACTCATAGTATTATTTGATCTAATACTATTTAGTATATTTGTCTCAAAACGTCTTGTATATCTTCTTAACTATGAAAATATTTTAGCTTCTCTTGCTTTTATTCTTTAGAGACTTTTATTACAACAGACGAGAGTGTCGCCCTAGGATTCGTTCTTTGGAAATTGCTTAGGTCTGGTGAGAAGGCTCTTTGTTAATTCTCCTGACAACACTTAATATGAGATAGAGAGTTATTTGAAGGTCACGTGAATGATTCCTAATTTAAACACACTGAGATGTAATTTTTGATAATAGATTATATAAATATATAAAACACCCTCATAATATAGATTTATATAGTAATCACGATGTTATGTTACTACCTTATATAATTACATTAATAATATAGTATTATATATTAATAATCCTATATATATATTCACCTTAATACCAAACAATATTTATTTATAATCATTAGAATAACCTATTTATTATACCCTATATATATATAATATTAATTACTAGAAATATATATATATATCCATATAATATTCTATTTATTTATATATTATTACAAATTTATGCAAATATTTTCCACTTAAAATGTTCATACTAATAAATACCTAATATTAATTGTATCAGAACATTTTATATTACAATTTTATAAACGGACGATTAAATCACCGGCTGCTCTTTTTAGCAACTCTTTAATTCCAAATAATTAGTCAGTTCCCCCGCATATAGTTAAGTTATTCCTTTTGATCATGAGAGGTGAAATATCCTATTTATTTTATCCAATTTTCTATTACAGTAAAGTTAGTTTAATAATTCTATATAACTTTAACTGATAGTCACTATGGTCTGTCACCTCGCTGGATAGGTCCAATCGCTTATGTGTCCTTAGAGATGGATCGCATCTCAGCCGTGCTTTGCTCAACCTAAGATTCGATCCTTCGCAATAGGGCTTGCGATCACATGGCCCCAAAACTAGTGAGTCATCGATCCCAAATTTGTTATCCTTCCAGCATGTACCATGTCTGTGCCTCTCAACACCAAGCGAGTATTCTGCGTGCGCTTGTAGACGCAAACGAGATCAAAATTGCAACTCTAGCGGATCGCTCTGGGCCCTCGCTCGTAGTTTCTCAACAGTTTTCAATATCCTAGCCCTCCTCCTCAGTCGTCACACCGACAAAATTATGCATTCTCTCCTTTGCCTACACTGGTGTGCCATGTCTTGATATTGTTAAGGCCTAAAACATAGTTAGATAAATACAGGGGCTAGAATCTTAACCACTAAAATTCTATAGACTACAAACGAACTGTACGTCCTAATTGGATTATTGCTCGTCCCCGCTCAATTGGTTTCACACGTTCCAGTCCCCCAACATCAAGTAATCGTGAAAGTTAGAGGGGGTGCGCGAAACAACCTCGTGAATTATCGGCACAGTGTTAAACATCTCGAATATACTATGTTGTTAGGTAGTTTAAAACCAATGGTGCGCGCAAATCCTTCTTTATTCTATTATCCCCTATAACTGTCAGATCTCCTGAATATTCTTGAAAGGTGGGATTCCTCTCCCTTGAGCAGTAGATTTTCCTTCGCCTGTCAACAATTTGCGCAGGAAACTTTTGTGAATTTTATTTCCGCTTGTCAAATTTTGTCCACAACCTTACGATATTTTATAACTCTTTACAGAAAAAAGCAATTCCTAGAGAGAAGAGAGATTTATTTTGATAAAGTAGTATAAAACTAATAATGCTTGAATTAGTTGTGAGGTTCAGGTACTCTAAGAGTGAAGTGGTAGTTTATTCCTTTTTAAAAGTCATTGGCGGTTATTGACCTTCGCAAACAAGAATTCAATATAATATAATTCTATGTTTACTGACTTCTGCTTATAACCAACTTTCATAAATTGGGAGATAAAACAACTCTCTACTTATCCTTCATAACGTTTTTCTAGATTATTGAATATGGCTTCGTCCTCTTTCTATCTCTCTTGACGACTTCGCTTCTTTCACTCTTAATTGGCGCTCATTTCTAATTATATATTTTAACTCTATCTACTTTTAGGTACCTTTTCTTTCTATGGTAACTCTTATAAATTGTTTTTGGTAAGGTCTTTGGATCACATTACTGAGTCTATTGGTCTTGTCAGTTTTTGCGTTATCCTTATCAATTTTTATTTAATGCGCGATTTATTACCTCATAATTATTTTCTAAGACTCCCTTGATGTGATGAATCCTCAAAGTCTCGAGTCCGTGCAAGACTTTGTGCCCTACTCTAGATAAGAAGTTTTACCACTCTCCCGTTTCTATGAGAAACTCTAATTTGGCTTTTCCCGTTCTAGTGATAGATAACCTATCACGCCAGCTTCCCATTATATCCTTTAACTACGTTCGACAAGCCACAATCTACTTTGCTCTGATATTAGATTCACTTATATAGTAGTAGGGTATTATTTATTAAGAAATATAATGAACTAATTTAATATATCTAGTGATAATTAACTGTAAAATTTTATCTATATTGTATACTAATATTACATATATCCTCAACTTATAGTATATGATCCTCACTATAGGTTATATGTCTGTTATGACCTTCATCATTATATATAGAGGACCATATGTTCTATATCCTATTATCTTTACTCAATTCATATATATCCTATGTGGACGACAATGGCTCCGACCGAGTACAAGTGGGTACCCAATAGTTAAAATATCTGTTGTATGCTGTATATGTCAATACTACACCAGCGCACAAATCATTTACAATTTGACATCGAAACTATTTCTATCGCGGACCCTAATTGCAAACCGATTACTTATTATACCTACAGCTGCCTGATTTAACCTCTGACTGCGACTAGGAGTCCCAAACTCACATCCATATTACAGTCATTTCTCAAACTTTCAAAATATCACATATGTGTCTGACAATCTAGATAGTCAGCTCTAACTTCATCCAGTTCTTTCAGGGCATATTTTCTCATCCTAAGATTGTTATGGCTTTCAGTTCTGTGTGTGGCTATATCTTCCTTGTACTTAGGTTCTCCTATAGCTATCTCTAATAAGTCCCCCATACTCACTACTAGAAGATCAGCCAAACTTTCCTGTGTTTCTTCTTCTTCTTCACTGTGCTCTTCCTTCTCTTCCTCGCTCTCTCTGTACTCTCTCCATACTCGTTTCTCTATCAGAAAAGCAAGTCAGATTGTATGGCTTCCTCTCTCTCTCTCTCTCTCTCCCTCTTCTCTCTCTTTAACTATAGTTTACTCCTTGCATCTCCCTCACATTATTTTTGAATACTCTGATTACCTATTGTATTCTAATATGAGTATCTTCTCATTCATATAATCCTAATATTATAGTAGTCAAGCAATAATATTTACCGGTATATATTATATATATATATAATATATATATATTATATATATATATGAGCTAGTATACTAGTACTACTCTAAACTATATAAAGATATGTCATTAGTGTAGTCCTATATTGTATATTTTCTCGTTATTCACTTCTCATAATACGTACAATCTAGTATATGTCTATATCGCACCTGCATAATTCGGGTTTACCTTCTTGTTTGTGTTTAAAACATATCAATACAAATAATAGTGTATAAAAATTTATACCCATAATATTGGACATATAATATTTTCCATTCTCCTCAAATATTAGAAAACCCTTCATGAGAAATATATTTCCTATTATAACTATTTCACCCTACTGCGTATATGATATATATATATATGAGCAACTCAGTTTGGTACTGACCCTCTTTACTCACCTTATGTCTATATCAGTTCCTATTCTTAGTAGGTATGGTATATATAGTTATTGCACCTTTTAAATTATTTTTGATATACTCATTTATAGTATTACTATCTTGGCACGGGGTCACTCCTTAACTCTGCATAGTTTATGTTATTATAATATATATATACTATATCTATATATAATAATATCATAATAATACTCTATGGTATGATATATATATATAGTATGATACGTATCTCTGATCGCCACATTCCTCTAATACCTATATCGTTGTGGAAACACGGTATTCTTAGATAGTAGACATTAGAGAGACTCGGCAAGAGAACATGCTACGCGGGCTTGGAACCATGCATACCTCCTCTCTCGATTCTAAGCCAACCCAGTTCATGCTCCTTGCTCGCTAAGTATGCTACGCAGCTTGGCTTCAGCTGGTAATTACCAAAAGACATTGTTCCGATCTCGCTCAGGAGACAAAGCTTTGAAGCATTTCTTAATGATCGGGGTATGTGACATACGTATAGAAGAGGGAATTCCACTACCATAAGTCATCCACTGTCATACGATGTTGTTGTCTAGTCAAAGTGAGAAAATGAAGTCGCTAGAAATTGTTTTTCTGTGTGGTGATCATTTTGATATGTTACACTTGACAAAAGGACTCAACTTCATGTAATCACTTCACATTAGAACAGTTTCATCTCTGCAATGACCTTACTACTCATGCTCATAGGCCAGGTGATTACTACTCGCAGTGAGTGAGTAATTAGTTGTTACCTCATTTAAACAATGACATCCTGTATTCACCTCATCTATCATCAGTCATCACTCAGGCCACAACACATAGCGACACCACATCACACATCGCACAGCACTCACATCACACATATCACACCAGCAACCTTGCGCAATCTCTTATAGTATACCTTAATTAACTCTTTATCGAACGTATTATGGGTGGGTATCCTACAGAAGTCCTGTATATTATGTAGTCATAATAATTATATTCCGAGTATGGCTAAAATGTTTGAGAGAGAGATTCAGAACATGTTCGGCATACACATCTTGTTAATAAGATATACTGGAATCTCTTTCTTGAGGTGGCCAATAACTATACTCTATAGATAATACAAGATCTGTATTAATTATTTCTTGATCCTTATATGATAGCGCTAAATACCGTAATGTATATATGTAACTCTTATTTATTATACCTATATAATAGTATATGCTTATACCATCTGTTAGGGAACCCTCTATATAACAGCCCTCTGTAAATATGCATGTACATTTATTTTTTACGTCATAGTTGTGGAAAAAGATTGTGTTTAGATTCTTCCTATATATATATCGATAATAGATTCTTCAATATATATAATCAGTCTTCCTTTTTTTTCTCTTTATTATTTCCAATTTTCTTCTTAGTATCCTAATCACTTCAGAGCTATTAATCTATGTAATTCATTATTATATAATTCTCATCTAGGTGACTGTTATTAAGGTTATCACTATTATCTACTTATTCACTGATGTAAAGTTAAATATACAATCTCTCATAGGTAAAAGCTATCTACTTTACTAGTATCATCGTGACATCATAGTTCCCATGTAGCGATTATTCTTCTACCGTAAGTATCCATATATTGTACTATACTGAACTCCACCAATATAATTCATTACTCCATAGTACTATATATGGATAATATATGTATTCATACTACTTAAACGTACGACCTAATATTAGTAGTGAAGTGCATCATAGTTCTGTCCCTTGGCACCTGTGGTGTTAAGGCTCTGAGTTTTTTTTTGACTGGCCCGATCTGCTGTGTTAATCAGCGCGTCCACATATCTCTCGCTTCAGTCTCTACCGTTGCAGCGGTATCGGTGATCTACCTTCCATTCGCTCTTGCGAGCGTAAAATCGTGTCCAAATTGTGTTTTATAGGACCCATAAAAAATTAGTCAAAGTCTTCCTTTCCTGTATCAAACTGATGACAGATCTGTGATCCAAGTAGCAAAGGTCTTCATTGAAATATTACATATACTGCTCTGTATTGACAGAATGGATCTCGGCACTAGCGCAGCAGCTACTCCTGCTCTTAAACTATCGTCTCGCGTATGCACGCTCTAAACACACTCAACGATACATAGGTGACACCTCTATTGCACAAATATCATCTAATACAACATGTTATTTAACCTTACTATCCTCACTATTAGCAAATCAGATATGTCTTAGCTCTCATGCTAATCTCATTTCGCATTGGAAGGCGGCGTTGCGCTGTAGAATGCAGGGCTGATCACTTCGCGTATCCAGCTATTCTCTTGTTAGTACCATCTTGCAGTCATTTCCTTCATCTTGGGTAGATGATCATACTTACGTTTCACCCTATACTAGTACTATCCTGCTCTCGTCAACCATATTGTATCTTCTCGTTCTCGTTGTGTAGAGATCTGCAATATGCTTCGGGACAATTGAGTGTCTATGTGGTGGTGATGTGGAAGTGTAGTGATTCACTCCTCATTATAGCACTTGTAATGTGTACATCTATTTAAGTTAATGTTATTATATATATATATACACATTTCCTTGACCTTTGGTCCTGAGTGTTATATGCCATGTGCTATAGCAATATATTTCACTCATGTAATGCTAACTCTAAAAATACTTTATGTGTGATTGAATTTCTATAATCTACTGTACCTAACTAATATATAACTACTTTACTATATGGATACATCCGGTATCCATTGTACCTGGAGATTGTGAGATAGTGCTTATGGTCGCTCTAATATAGTTAAGAGGTGTTATGCGCGTGCGAGTCGCTTCTTCCAAGACGCTAGATGAGATACCATTCTCATTCGAGCATGTGCGTGAGAAGAATAGCGAGTGCCATGTCCATAATAGATGTAGATGAAATTATCCATGGCGTTTGGATGTTTGTCCGTTGGGTGAGTTTATGGTGTTTCATGATATTTCACGCCCATTGTTCTGGTCCATAGGATCATGAGTAATCTCCCCTTTCATATGACGATGATGACCAATAGATAGATGACGGGTCATCAGTGCTCGAGCCTGCCCGTGGAAGCTTAGGGGTGATTTTCTGACTTGGAGCGTGCCAAGTTTTCACTATAATAAACCGCTTTATATAACACATGTCTTGGAGCGGTAGATGGACTTGCAGCTCTGTTCTGATCTCGTCAACTTGCGGTTCATATCGTGCATTTCTATACTACCTCATTTCCAGTTTCGGTTCAGTGCCATGTATCGCATCGATCACCTTGACCACTCGCTCGCTCTGCGAATACTCTCTCTCGGTTGTCCGGATGTTGATAATAAGAGTTGGAATTGTCGTGAATAATAACTTTATATATCATTAGGCATAAAATACCATGTTATATGAGTAGCCAATTTTACTATCCATAACTATAATATATATCATATATATACCTAATATGTATAATATATAAGTATATTATGATATATATATATATCCAATGGTACTTACAAGTTATAATAATAATAATACAAGATTATATATATATTATATTAGTTACTACTGGATACTCATTATATAATAGTAGATTAAAGGCTCTACTCATATATATCAGATATATACTGTATTTATCACCCCACCGTATATAATAGTGTCATTGCAATATACCGCGTTTACTATATGATATTCTGCGTTTTAATCGCGAAAACTGCACGTGCATTAGGGCCAATTTGCACTCTGACACTTATTACATGCAAAATTATCTGAAAGAGTGATAGTTGAGTAGGGAGTTATACTTAGCACACCCCCATTACTCTTCTTACCACCTTTTAGTTTGAAACACCGCATATAGTGAATCACAATTCACATTTTAGTTTCAACCCTAGATATACATTATATGATAAATCCTTTGTAATTTGGCAATCTAATCGCCGATCTTCAGCTACTTGAATTGTTCTTTTATACATATCTTTATACTCTTTACACTTATGAAAGCATTACGTCTGTCAATTAATGCTCAGCATCCGCACTGTATCTACTGTCGTGTCACGCTCCAGCTCTTTGTTTCAGATATTTCACATCGCAGATATCGCCCTAGATATCTCTTAACATAATGATTCCGTATCGATTATTGTCTCCGTTTCTTTTTGTACTATTTTCCATCCCGTTAAGATTATGCGTCTGTAGAGAGTAGATGAACTGACACTCGAAAAACGAATCTCTTGAGTATAACAATTTTCTGCTTTTATAAAGTATCTTCTTATTCCGATTATTACAGACATTATTGATCTTTAATTCATCTTTCTATAATAATATCGTCTATAACTCTTACTCACACATTGTTAGGTCATCTCCAACTTAGTTACCACTTTGATCCATAAAATTCCGGCCAGTTTTTTGGATCCCTGTCCTGCTACTAGATAGATGTGTCCTAGGTAAATATTTAACTTCTTTCTAGACCCAGGCTACATATTACTCACCTATTTTACCTATGTGACTGTATCGTTTCGCAGTAAGCTGACTATATGTAATGGACCTTAGTTCTAATCAATCCTATAATAGTTACTTTTAAATTACTATTTGAATTATTTAATTAAATACATCATCTGATGTAAACCATACTACCTTATTATATATTATGTCTACGACTAAAACCTATGCTTTATTGGAATCTCACGCAT